>JAQIXG010001289.1:0-23122 GCA_034700105.1 Oconnorella tubifera
TATAAATTTATGACATCAGCCCTTCACATCTATTATAGGTTATCAATTTTTTACACAATTATTGATCCAGTAATTTATAAAGTTCAAAACACATCAAAATAATTGATGCAATCAATAATTATTTCATAACTTTTAGACATTCTGTTGCATGCTGCATATATTGGTGTTCCAAATCAAAAATTCCTCTCACAAAAAATCACCACGCATCTTCTCCAAAGCAATGTGAAATGTATAATAATATATTATTCAACCATCTGCTCGTTACTTTTGATCGTTTTGACTAAAATTATCACTTTTCGCCTAAATGTAAATTAGTATCAAATTCTGAGGCATACCAGTACTCAGAATTTGACTATAATATAATAATTCAATAATATTTAAATATTTCACTATAATCTAATAGTAGCAATTATTTATCAATCAATAACTGCCTGATAAACTCATGTTATAAGTTTTTGTTCTACATTTTAAAAAAATCATACTTTATAATAAAATAAATAGATATAAATATGTGAATGAAACGGTAAATTCAATATATTAGCAGATTTTTTGAGTTTTTGATATATGGGTTGTTCTAATAAAAGTTGTCCTGTGCGCTTATTTCTTGTCAGATTTCAGACATTTTTTGCTCAAAATGTTGACAAGTGAATTATCTGCAACTTTGCCGCTGACAGTTTTTAATCGGAGAATTTTTATAATTGAGAATTTTTCATTTAACAAAATATTTGGGGTCCCTTTTTCTTTAGCCTTCCATTATTGAGGCGAAAAGAAAAATTAAGCATTTTTTCACGATCAATCGAATGTCAAGGTTTTAATGAAGAAAATGATATAAAGCTTATCTTTGTATCGTTTATGGTTGCTGAGAAAACGTTAGTTAGAAAAACAACTTTTTAAAAATTAATTAACGAAAAATTAACATTATGACGTCGCTTTCCCATGTTAATCCTATGGGAGCTGTGGGACGAGTTATCTCGTCACAAGTACACGAGAGGAACCTTTTGTGTGAGGAGATATCTCGTCACAAGTACACGAGAGGAACCTTTTGTGTGACGAGATATCTCGTCACAAGTATTGAATGTGTTAACACTTAACAATTTGTACTTTTAAACTAAAAATATATGTTACAAATTTACTTTATAAGCCTATATAGAAACTATTTAAAAATGACATCCCCCTCCCCTTTCAAAACAATCCAAACCTAACCCCTGGTTATTAAGCCTGTATCTTATAAGTATTACATTATCCATGAAATTGCGATAACTTTTTACACGATTCGTGTTAACTATAAAGTCAAAAATTATTAATCAATTTTATAATAAAACTATCAACCGTTTCATACAGTATACATCAAGATATAATTGTGGCTATAAGATAATAGACTTGAGCAATAAGTTTTATCAGGAGCACTAGTCATTTCAATAATACAGTTGAATGTAAGTATTAAATTTGATACAAGTCTTCGTGTACATTATTTAAACAAATTGAACAGCTGATGCCAATTAAAATGAAATATTTCTAATACTGAATCAAGACACAAGACTGTTCCAAATATAGAAGGCACAAGAGTTAATGAATGACTGAGTGTGTAGCTTGATATCAGCTATCAGCTGCTGCTGCTGTGATGACGCAGCAGTGCCAGCTGTCGAATCAGTATCATCCATGAGTGATGCGTCTCTATACACAGTGCTCGCTTCCTGAAACAGTCACAATAATTAGGTATTGTACTAGTTTTACTGAAAACTTTAAAATTAATAAAACGAGAACTGTTTAGATCGGCAAAGCTGAAAACAAATATAAATAAAAAATTCTTTAAAAACACAGCTAAATATAAACTTAGACACAAAATAAATACTTGCGCACTAAATCAAAAATATACAAATTTTCACCAAATGATAAATTCGTAACGAGCAATAACTCTAATAACTCTAATAGATAAAGATTTAAAGTATTAGTGAAGTAGTCATAAACTTTAACAACAAAAACTAAAATATTTACAAGCGTAATAGTATTAATAACTAACTCCGTTTTTCTCAAATGCAAGAAAATAACCACAGAAAAATATTACAATATAACTACAAAGGATATCCCTATCTATACCAATATTACAAAATAATTCTCAGCATATATTTGTTTCCTATCTATATGTGTTTATATCGTGAATATTGTTTCAGTTTAGCGTTTTTTCCCAGTTGATAATTTAATGTTTAATAAATAAATTAATATAAAGTTAAAGAAGAAGAAAAAGACGTACAAATTTTCCAGTTTGTGGATAGATGGCAAGCATTGAGAAAACATCGAAACAATTTGGATTGAGAATAACCTTAATACGAAATAAAACCAAAATTAAAAAATCTACAAAATTTCTATAAAACAACAAAACTTTAAATACACAGCTAAATACAAACTTAGAGACAAAATCTATCATGTATATCTACACATATATATCACTAACTAGGATCAAACATTTGAATTACCAAACACAGAATTAACATCGAAATAGATAACAATTAAACAACATCAAAACAAATTAAAATTAACAGACATTCTATACGTAAAACTTTATAAATCACCGACCAGATATTGATTATCTTTAGTCTGATCCTGTCCTGTAAACAAACGATGAGAGCCGAGATATTTTACAATCAGTTTTTGCACCAGCGTGTCATAGACGTCTCTTTTTAGCGCGAGGCAATGGGACAGACTACAATCCGAGTCACAAAGGTTTCTACGATGCACCAGACCGAGTAGATCTTCAAATTCTGAGTGAGTCAAACGAGATAAACCCTGTAAGACATAAGAAAGAAGATAAAGAAGCTTTTTGTGGATTCAAACCTGGACCTGTCTCATCAGTGTCCAGTGCTTTAATCACTTTTCCAACAAGCCTTGACAATATTATCAGTAATACACTTACAGTACAATAGAAAACTAAACTGTTTGCGTTGATTTTAAATGACTTAAGTTAAATGGTCAAAGAACTGACCAAAGAATCTCGTCTAATTCCCTCATCCTTAGTCGACCTTCTACGTCTTTGAGTCTCTTCGCTCTTGGACGTCCCACCCACCTCGCTACGACCTTCAAGACGACCTTCACCTCTATCTACAAGTCTCTGCCATAGACAGTCTAGATGACAAGCGCGTCTCGTTCTGTCAACCATGTCGGTTATTTTCTTGCTACAAGTTCCAAAAAAATCTGTTCATTCTTATAATATTTTATTTATTTATAATATTAACATATTATTTTAGCATATGATTGACATATTGGTAGATTATCAAAACTAAAATCAAAAAAGAATATTAATTTTAAAAAGAATATTGATTTAGACAAAATTGTTTATTAGCGTTAAATATATCCATATATCATCAATATATGTTAATATACAATAAGTGCGCTATACATTTAGATGCATTTTCAATCTTATAGTAAATCTTGAGATGTATGACAAAAATAAAAGTTCAAAAATTTGAACAAAGAATTCGTAATTAATTAATTGGTAATTGATTGACTAAATAACTAGTAACCAACTTGTTAAGTTGTAAGAAAAGATTTGACTAATAACTAAAGATAAGTTAACGTACACCGCAAGTTGTACTTGTGAAGGCAATAAAGCTCTAAGTGGGGTCTGATGTGCATTACTGTAACACAAATAATCTAAACTCTCTTTCTGAAACTTTTCAGTAGCGGACGATTCCTCGTAATTATTTCTTGTAACCTGACATGAAGCTGAGAATAAAAATACCTTTTTAAAGCGAATGAAGCGGATTATAAAACAATAATTAATGCGGACATGTTGATAACAAAAATGTCGGGATATATCATATAAGTGAATGGCAGTTCAAATTGACAAAACATAAAAATGATTTATGTGTTATACTCGTGAAAGTAAAGAAATAATAGCGTAACATGTCATGGAATACTACTCATATTGTACAAATTAAAGTATCGAGAAAAGTTTCAAAAAATTCTTTAAGTTAGAAGTATTATAGACGCGTTCTATATTCTGGCCCCGGATACAAACCCCAAATTTAGCAGACCCCAAATCAGGACCTGAGCCTGAAATCCAAATGTGGAGTCTATAATATTTTAAACTAAAAAATAAAGTTTATTATAATATTTAAATATATATTTAGATTAAACCTATTTAGAAATTTATTAATACAGAATATCTAATTAACTGTATTTTCATTTTTTAAAAAAGAGTAGGTTTATCAAAATAATCTCTCAAATAGGTTCTATAAATAACTGACCAATGACGTTAGCCCTAGCTTGACTTGGTCCACCATGCACGCCGAGTTTCTTCTCACGATTCATATTTGGTAAAGTCTGATTCTGATTGGTTATGACTAGCCAATAGCGTAGAGCGATACATCGCTCGTCCAATGACAATCTCCGTATGGGACCATGGGGGGGATCAAGCGAGGAGGGGGTGGGGTGGGGGGAGGAGGTGATGATTAGACTGATACAGAAGGAACTTAATTCTGCGTCCACATGCGCGCTACTGTACGCACTTTCAGTTGACCGTCGAATGTCTCTTAGTTCAGGTAATTCACAGAGCAATGCGTATTCTTTCATGCTCTAATAGTGTAATCAATCAATCAATCAATCAATCAATCAATCAATCAATCATGCAATCAATCAATTAAGCAATCAATCAATCAAGCCAACAAACAACTAATTAATCAATCCAACCATCTGTCAATCAATCCACCAAACAGTTGAACATCTATCAATGTTTATCAATCCGGTAAAGTTGATAAAGCAACAAAAGCAACGAGTTGAAATATCTCTGTAATCAAACTTTTCTGTAATCATCAGCATATATCTAATCAGTGAATATGAAGCAAAGAACTAGTAATAACATGTTCATAATCTCATTATTGCAAAAACATGAAATCTACGAGTAAATAATGACGACAAAGCAGAATGATAAAGCGTTCTTACGTTTTCAACCAAGTCATCTTCCGTATAAGGAAGCATAGGTACAGCATGAGCATCATAAGCCAGTTCATGACTCAACATGTAGTCAAACAACTGTCTTCCAGTGCTACCACCGCTAGGCAACACAACGCAACCTAGAAAAAATCGTTAGTGGTAACAGTCTCTTTGGGTACCCAGACAAATCGACCCTGAATACATTAACCTGATTAAATTGGCCCAGAATACATTAACCTAACAAATCTACCCCAAATACATTAATCGAACAGACTGACCCTGAATAATATTACTAGATAAAAATTAGATAATATTATTAGAAATTAGATGAAAAAACCTTCGTGCAGAGTGTTCCAAGAAAAGAAAGGTTCACAAGGAAAGAAGTTTCCAATCTCACTCAGTAGTCCCGTCAGATGATACCCGGGACAAAACCCAAGCCCCCCGCGAATGAACGACTGAACAAGACGGAGGTGAAAGTCATAGGCAAACGAATGAAGGTGAGTCATGTCTTTGAATCTATCGCACTCGTCAGTGAATAAAACGGCAAGCTACAAAAACAGAAACAAGACGCTAGGAAGTTTTATAACGAAGAAGAATTTTAACTGATACAGAACTGAACGGTTAAATTAAATCGAGAAATCGAGATTAATAATAATCTCTTTATATCGTACCAATTAAAGCAAAAGCTGTAGTATATAAAATACATATATAAAATATAAATAGACATAAAACATTCATCAGCGTAACTAAACACAACAAACGCACATTAGGCAAAATGTCGCAAAAAGACACTGACCTCTGTATTAACTCGACCAATGAGAGGAAGCCTTGATGATTCATAAGCGTACACACTGACTACAAAGCTGACTTGTGTACAGTGTAGCTCTATCAGTATAATGCCGCCTTTTAATGTCTTCTGCATGTACGTAGAGAAACGCTGACTGCCACTTTTTGTGGCAGATGTACCGATGCTACAAATATGATCAGATATATGCCAAAACCTAATTTAATTTAGCAGTCATGGGGTAAAATGGTTAAATCAATTGAAAGCAATATCGTACCCAGATAAAGGGATCCCAAAAAAATGATCAACCTCGACAAATCGGCTCCGTCAATTCATTTAGCAAATATAACTTAACCTACACATAACCGTAACTACACTTACACTTAACCTAAATATAATCAACGCTAAACTTACCAATCAACCCAAAATCTAATCCTGACCATAACTTCAAATCTAAATCTAAACCTAACACTAACCCTAACCCTAAGAAGTAATAGAAAGAAGTAACAGAGTTTAGATGAATGTATCTAGGCCATACCTTGCACTGCTGGTGGGCGGAGCATGATGATTGACAGTTGCAAATCCCATATTAGCCAAATACTGCATGTAAGAGTTCAACAATGACTCGCGTATTTCAACAAACCAATTCTCCTCTGTTTGTCTACGAGTCAACTGTGATTCCACTCCGCCATTAGCCCCTCCCACTGCCCCGCTTGTAGCCAATCGCGTGCGACTATCTAAACTGTCCGATCGTCCACTGCGCGCGCTCGAACCAGAACTGTGTCGCGAATGCCTATTGGCCTAAAAGTCAGCAAAATATTCATTTTATTATAAAATATTAATTGAGTAATTCATTTTTGCAAATTAAAATACTTACAATATAGCACTGACTGAAATTGCACATCAATGAGCCAGTGTTTAATGATAAGTTGAGTCAAATTGGATACTTTGTGAAACAGACTCAAAATTTTATTTACAATTTCAGCTTTAGTTAAAGAAAATGAAACAAATGCCTTTTAATTTTAAATTTCAATTCATGAACTCTAATTATCTATTAAATGAAACAAAAAGTCATTTTTTAATTTCTTCATAATAACATAGTGTAAAAATTTATAGCAGAATTAGAGTATATATAGTATACAGTAGAGTATATACACTATTTATAGAGTGTTATATTAAGTATACTTTATAATTCAAGAGCCAAATGAAAGCCTACTTCTGATTGGCTGTCCTGATGATGTAAGACAGTGCGACTGTGCGCGTCAGCCAACCACTGAGCGCTAAACAAAAGTGGAGTGGAAACGCTATGAATAAGACGGGATGTTTTCTTTATCATATCAATCGTATCATCCTGTATATAACAACCGATATCACTATCATCGTTATTATCATCATTATTATCATCATTCTTATCATTATTATTATCATTATTATCATTAATATCACCATTATTATTATTATTATCATAAAAATCATTATCAATATATAAAATAATCGTAACCCGTCAAAATAACCTAGACAAATTGACCCCGATTATTAATTCTCAAAGTTTAGCTTGGGGTTATGATTCAGGTTAGGGTTAGTGTTGAAGTTATGGGAGCATTAGGATTGGGGTTAAGTTTATGGTTAGTTAGGGTCAGAGTTATTAAATAAATGTATGTGGCTATTTTATCGAGTTAATGTGCGCGAAGCCATTTTGTCGAGGTACCCAAAATAATACTAAATTTTATAATAATAAACGAAAATGCTAAAATGGATAAAAATGAATGAAATTAATAAAAATCCTTACAGAAATGCTTGAAATATGAATCTTCTTGAGCCAAGAGATGTAAACTGTGTGTAACTTTTCACTTCTCTCCATGTCTGATAAAAGCAAAAAAGAGAGATTTTCAATTAAAACTTTTCACTTATTTTAAACAATAAACGTTTTATAATCAGATAAGAAAAAAGTTATTTTTTATCAAATATTGCCAGCATGCATTGTGTAATCTAATAAGATGTAAGATGCAAAATATATTTAATGTATAAATAAACTTCCCAGCAATCGTTTTGTCACAAAAATATAAATACAAAACATATATATAAAATAAGCAGCTAAAAGCAAAAACAAATGCATGGGAAGAAGCTTATAGTCAGGGACATTTTTAAGACGCACTAAACTACAGTACACAAATAAAGGCAAAGCACAAACAGAACAACTTCTTAATAACAAAGATATAAAATTAAAATACAACGATAATAATTATCATTTAAACACCAATACAGAATGAAAATTTAATTTGAAAATGGCTTGTAAAACCACTTGTAATCGCAACAATTTGTAAAGACATTAAAACAATGGAATACTCAAGGGTGCAACAAGTCACAAACCTTTTCTCTCAATGCTTCTCAACTCCAACGCCTGCGCTCCGTGTCGATGCAAAGAATCGCGCAGTAGCGCGTAAGCGGGGCATCGCTGCATCGGTGTGGGGGGAGTCCCGTAGCGATAGAGCTCATCAAAGTGAGGCCCCACCACCCCGGGGGCATTAAGGGGGGGAAGACATGAGAGGGGGAGGAGATGGGTGGCTGATTGGCGTGATACAGCGACGCTACCACTTCGGGTACGATGTGAGGTACGCGTTTGACTCTGCGTGACTGGTAGCGCGGTGCATTTTACTAGCTGATCAACTTCATGGATGGACGTCACGAAAACATTCGTTTCCTGAGAAAATAATAGAAATAATTGCAAAATTCAAATTATAGAAAAAGTAAAGTATTTTATTACAAGAAAAATTAAACCCAAATAAAAATAAATTGTAAGCATTAAATAGAAGAATTATAAAACCTGCGTGTTACGATCCTGCGTCAAATCGCCAAAAAGCAGATGTTGGAAAAGTCCCATTTTTTGCGTGATGAGACAACGCAGTAGATGACATCTCGCGTTATGCCATTGGACCTGACGCGCAAGCTGCTTGTCAAGCGTCGCGCATAAATCTTGCGTCCAATTGTAAACGTGAAGCGCAATCTAAAAAGCAATAAAATTGCGTCGTAAAATATTGCTAAATATCGCGGTAATAAACTTGCGGAATTCAAATAAAACTTTTAATTTCATTTAAAATAAAGAAGTAGATATTTTGAATAAAGATTTGTTTTCTAAAGCTTTCCCTCTCCCAAATATATAATATAACTTATAAAATAAAATATTGCAAAATATTGCATAGTAAACTAATAGAATTAAAATAATAAAACTACACGTAGTTTTTAATTTGATTTAAAATAAAGAACTATATATTTAGATATAATGACTTATTATTAAATATCACACCCTCCTCCCGAATATAAAAATTACTTCTTTATCTCTGATGATCATAAGAAGAAGCCTCTGCCTGGGAACAAAACTACACTCCCCTCCCAAATGATCAAGTCTAACATTAGACAAAGAGCTCGCTCCTGATTGGTGGGGACTTCTTGATTCGGAGCCAGCTGATTGGTCCAGGGCTGTAAATTTTTGATTGCCTGCGTAGGCTGGAAGTAAAAACGGAGAGAAATTAAGACGAGTAATGTATTCACAAAGAAATAATTCAATCCACCAAGAAAGAAAAAAGATCTTTTTAATGAGCTTATTATTTTTCATTCCTACAATTATTAAATAACGTAGATAAAAATCAACTATATTATTTAATAATATAATATCTAATTAATATCTAATTTATAAATTAATAATTAATAAATATATAACATACAATATCTAACAATAGCAATAATAATAATAATTCTGATGATAATAATAATCAGAAGATAATTTAAACAATATTAATACTTGTACTATTTTATTATAATATGCATAGTTTTATTTAGTAAAGCCATTCTAATTGCAAAGCAAAACATGATAGCAATGTAAATTGCTACCCTTTGCAGTTTGACCAGAACCACTAGCATCCGGTCCCCCACCGTTCTCCTCCCAACCGTCCAGACACGACTGCCACTGACTGATGTTACGACCGATGATGACAAAGGTGTACGCGCGACTCAGAAAACTACCGACACCGCTACGAATGAGATCGACATCGGAACGAGACGATGATGAAGTCTTGTCCTTGGACTGGCAACGACATCGTTAAAATTAATGCTACGATTAAAATTAATGCTAAATGAATTAATGTTTAAAGGTACAATTAAAATTATCGCTACTATTAATGGTACGATTAATTTTAATGCTTTATATAACGAGATACTAATTATTAACATTAATGTTTAATTTAGTTTGACTTTAAAGTCTCGCTATATTAGACGCAGGTGCCAATTTAAATGCCTTACTAAAGGGTGCAACAAACCAGGAAATACTTCGCTCAATGAGTATACGTATTATTCATTGATATTTATTTCTATCGCCTAAATAATGAAATAAATATGATAAACTTACATTTATTTAATTATTTAAATAAATGTAAGTTTATCAAAGAAATGACACGCAAGCAATTCAATGACCCAATTACCGTAATGGAATCAAGAGAATAAGGCACGCAAACAGGCAACTGTTCTGATTGGTCCATAATCGGGTCAATTGACCGAAATCCCCTCGGTACACAGTCTTCCATTGAGCAATGACGAATCGCGGCAGTGACGTCTTTCAGAAAGTAGTCCATCGGGAACCGACTCACAAGGGTGTAGTTATACGTGGTAACCGATGGCGCTAGTAATTCTAAAGAAAGTAGTCCCTCAATGACTCAGATAATTACTCATTTAAATGATTATAATAAAACTTGTAAAATAATAATAGCAGATTAATTATTATATAATAGTTATTAGAATAAAGCTTGCATGATAGAAAATTAATTAATAATTAATAGCAAATGATATCAACTGATAAATAAAGATAATTTACTGTTTATTGTTAATTGTTTACATTAATGCTTCTACTGGACAATTAATAGTATAACTCAATTATTCAACCCCCCCCTCCCCCAATTGTAAAGACAGTTCCAAAAGTTCTCGTATACAATTTACTGCAAAATAAAGAACAAAACTTTTACAAAAACTACCTTTAGATGAGCAGTGCTGCATCCAAGCAGGCAGAGTGGTAAGAAAGACAGGATTGAGCGTACCCTTCTCCCCGCTGTGATATTTTTGAATCTTAGCATTCAGCTCCATATGTTGCTGCATTCGTAGCTGGCTGAGCAGCTGCTGTTCGTGCGATTCAGCTGAGCTCAGCTGCTGGCTTAGCTGCTGTAGTGTGGATGAGTCATCGTGAAGCTGCTGGGGAGATTTTTTCTGATTCGTTACAACAAGCGTATTAAAAAAAAACAAAGAAAAAAATAACAGAAAATAAAGTAACAGTTTTTTCAACAGAGAATAACATATGATGATATCTGATGATATCTGATATCATCATATCTTGATATTATGACGTGAAATCATAATATCTGATGATATCTAATGATATAAATATCACAAGATATGTGATAAAATATTACAAACAAGGATGTTTCAATTTGCGTTTTATAATCCTCACACATTTTTATCAGATTTTCTTGACAGAAAGGTTAGTGGACATAAACTCAAAAATCCACAGAAAAATACTCCATAAAATAAATAATTAAACTACTCAAAAAATAAGCTAATAAGATTTACATTAATATATAAATAATACATAAATAATGCATTCTCAAGAGTGTTCACTCACAGCTTTATTCGTTTTAAATTCATCAAAAAGTAGATTTTTCATGGAAGAACTCGATTCTTTTGGAGTTTTTATCGCAGATCTGCAGACGTCCATCGCTTGTCTACGCAAAGCTGCTTCTTGTTGCCATTCTTCAAAGTACAACACAGTAAACAGTACAATAATGATACAATATTGTACTGCATAAGTATACATACAGTGCAACATAAAGAACAGACTTTTCCAATAAATTTAAACATTACAATAAATATATGTATATTACAGACAAAGTATGCATAAATATAAATTATATATAAATTATGCATAATTATAACATGCATAATTATGCATAATTATAAATTATGAAATCCGTTGTTTCAATCCTCATAAAGTATTCATAAAACATAAAGTGGCTTTAAATATAAAAATCATCAAAATTTATAAAAACTTATATCCTAGAATTTTTTTTCATCTTTTCACCTACCCGACTGGTTAGCCCCAAATCTCGGTGAGGCAGGGGCCGAGTGCATGGGTGACCCCATCCCCTTGCAGTAATGAGGGGGCACCTGACATATAGGGGCCGTCAATAGACGATACTCTAAGATGAGATCACACACTGCGTGTTTGGCTGCTTTCTGAAGCAAGTCAGTCAAATGATCCAAGTCAAGAGAACCACATTGCCATATGGCAAACTGAATGAGGCAAGTTGGGCCTGGAATCGATGAAAGAAAGTATTAGAATTTAAACAAGAAAGTATTAGAGTTTAATAGTTTATACAAGAAAGTGTTAGATTTTATACAAGTACTCTGTAATTTATAAATTTATAATCCAAAAAAAGTAATCCTTTATTTTAAATCTTAAAATTATAAAACTTTAAATGTATTCCATAAAGTAATCTAGAAAAGTAATCCATAATTTTTAATAATCCCAATTTCTTATAATTTATACAAGAAAATCTTATAATTTAAAAAAAAACTAGTTATAACTTCAACAACAATGTCTTATATCTCGCAAAATTAAAAAGTAGATATTTATAAATAAACAACTGATCATACCCGGTGACTTGCAATGTAAGATCGGTGGCTTGTAAGGAGTAACACATAAAAGACTTTCAAACATCGAACGATCAATTGGTTCACGGTAAGCGTCTGGGGAGGGGCGAGGGGAGGAGAGCAGATGTACGTGGGAGCCCTTACCATCAACAAATGATAGCTGGATACAAGCTATGCCAGCTCCTTGTAAAATAAAATAACGTGAAAATTATGTTTCACATTATATGATCGATTATATAGTGTTATAATGTTAATTATGTAAGTGTTTAATGTATTTTACATTATAAGGAGACAAAGAATACGATTTATTGCACAGTTTTAAATTGATTCTATTAATAATTATTTATAATATTCATTTATATGGGGTCGTAATATTATTTGCCTTTATTTATAATAATAAAATATTTGGGGTCGTTTTGTCGGGTACCGTAATAATTCCATAATTATTGAATTATTTAAAATAAATACAAAAATTCACCAACCCTTCCCACCCGCGTGAAAAGGTCTCACGTAGAGAAAAGCGTCCCCATCCGGTATGGGGGAGGGACCAGGCCCTGCTGTCGAGTAATCCTGAAAGGCGTTCTCCCCCCTCCCACCCCCAACGTCCATGTAGTTGGGGGGGAAGATAAACTGAAGGAGATTTTGACGAAGGTAGAAACTGAACGCAAACTGATGCAACGCGGCGCTGGAGGGAATGAGGAGACGCAGACAAAGTTGTGGTTCACTCATTGGACGCTGTATGAACTACGGAGCGATTGAGAGAAAATAATATATTGTAATTATAACATTAAGATAATTTTAATCGATTCAGAGAAAATGATATTTCTTAATTATAACATTAAATAATTGTAAGCGATTGAGAGAAATGATAATTTTAATAGCATTTAGCGGAGTAGTTATGAATTTAAGCGGTTCAATGCAACAAAAAGATCAACTTATTCATTTAAAAATATAACAAAGGATATAATTAAAAATATGCAGCTTATATTTATCTATAATCTTTCTATAATCTTAAATTCTCAGAATTTTGATACAATTTACGCTTAAACTCAGATATACAACAATAATTTTTCTAAACGTATAACATGTATATAATCCAATCCCTGGTAGTTTTGCAGGGGCAATGCATGCACTATTCCAATTAATTATTATGCAGTTTATACAAGTTTAGCAAGTAAAACGATTTATCAATAATCACCTGTACGTCTTCAGGTGACAGTTTGCACATCTGATTACGTCTCAGAATGAGCGTTATCTGTTCTAGAACGCTATCGTCTAAACGCTTCTGTAACATCTGAACCAGTTCCGTATTGATTTCAGATCCTGCGCAAAAAAATTCAATTCAGATACTTCAAAAGTTAGAAGCGATAGATAATTAGACTCGGACTCGACGGGTCCAGATTCAATTTCCGTCCATGCTTACTATGTTGCTAACTTGCTGCACTCTTTAGTAAAATTAAGCAAATTGCACTCTTTAGTAAAATTGACAGCTTATTGAAATGTTAAATCAACTGTTTAAATTGATTAAATTTAAAGTTTAAATCAATCGACAGCTACGTTAAGAAACAAGAAATTGAATATAAATTTAAATATACTTTAAACACAAGTACATTGCATTGTCTCTAAAATTATACAACTTTCATTGAATAACTTTTAACAACTTTTTTTAGCATAACTTTTTTTAAATTTTTTAAATTTAATTTCATAAAAAAAATGTTTACCGTAACTTTTAACAGCATCAAAACAAACCAATTTTTTATTAATTTATTTATAAATAATATGTTTTCTAGCAGACTTACCCACTGGTCTGATACCGTACGCAGATAAAGTCACGCGATCTTCACTTCTGAACTTAAATCCATGAGATGCACCTCTCACAGATCCCGCGGAAAGCGGGGGAAGTGAATCTAAAACCTATGGAAAAAAATAAATGTGTAAACCTCTATGCAAAGATCTCATTTTCAAGATGCCTTAATTCGAAATTAGTATAATTATGTCCAGTAATACAAATCAATAAATCGGCCACGGTTATTAATTCTTAAGGTTAGGGTTGGGGTTAGGAGTTGGGTTAAGATTAGGACTGAAGCTAGGCTTAGCGCTAGAGTTAGGGTTAAGTTTAGAGTTATTAATATGAATTAACAAATAGAAATATAACATATCTTAGTAAAATTCAAAACTCTAATCTTTACAGAAGAAGATTTTAATCTCAAACAAGAATCCATTACAAATATACCGAAAGTTTTACTTACACTGTCTTCTTGTTGTTGTTGCTTAATAGAGCGTTTCACTGAACCAGCCGGCTGACTGAGAGAGGCTATAAAACAAAGAAGTCTAATCTAAGAGTCATTCTTAAACTATTCAATGATAAGTGAATGAAGGCCTTTGACTTTCTATTCACTTCCTCATTGAGTAATGTCAATAAACGCATAAAGCTACTTAATGACATTTAATTACACCATTTTGTAACAAGAATTATATTTATTCTATTCTATTATATGAAGAATTATAACAAGAATGATAAAAAACGATGATAAATGATGATGATATTAGTGATGTTAATATCTTATTTCAATGTCCATTAAAAATAATATAATTTTAAAATTATCGAAGCTCATCGGAAAACTAATTAAAGAAACAGACTCAAAATCATTCTGTCCCAGATTTGAAAACGTATATTTCATTAACCTGCCACACCCTTTACTATTTAAACAACAGCTATACCTGAGATGTCATTCCCAAATGATAATTAAGTCATCAAACTTAAATTTACAACAAAATATCAGTCAAATAACTTAAAAAAACTATTTGACTAATATTCGACTAAATATTAATTTAACAAACTGAATTAATATTTTATACAGTTTAACA
Source organism: Oconnorella tubifera (assembly GCA_034700105.1). Classification (NCBI taxonomy): domain Eukaryota; kingdom Metazoa; phylum Annelida; class Clitellata; order Enchytraeida; family Enchytraeidae; genus Oconnorella; species Oconnorella tubifera. The sequence continues at coordinate 15,272 of JAQIXG010001289.1, forward strand.
AACTGTGAATAAAATGAAGTATTCTAACAGCTGAGTTTCTGATCACTGCAATCACTTGATGAGGGATAGGATGAAGTGACCTCAGAGAGACGAATGTAGAAAACGCTCTCGTTCGACTGTTGTCTGATCACAAACATGTTGCGTCTGTTACGTACTTGAAACGGAATCAGACCAGCAATCAAAGGCTGCAGAACTGTTAAAGAAATAAAATCTAAATCTATTGAAAAGAATTCTTTATTTATTTCAAATAAATCTAATTCCATTCAATGAAATTCTTTATTTATTTCAAACAAATATGAATCTATTCAATGAAAGGATTATTTCTGTATTTCAACTCAAATTGATCAAACAAAATTTAATAAATTTCAATTTAGATCTGAATTTAAATGATGTAAATTATAAATGAAAATGTTTAACTCGAAGACAATTAGATTTTAATTTAACTAAAGGTGCAAAGTAATTGATCATTAACAGAATCGCAAATAGTATCAATTTATTAAAGAATTTAGCATTCAAGTCAACTAACAAATTATGTGAATAACTAACATGTAAAGAATTATGTGAAAAGAATCATGAAAATAGTTTCTTTAGGATATCGAATTACAGCTGAAAATCTAATAAAAAATATAAATTAATAAAAAACGCAGAGAATAAGTTTAATGACTGGCTAATCTCATAAAATTTGCCAGAAAAAAACAAAAAGATGAAAAGCTGAGAACCTGGTGGCATGCCCAGACTCCCAGGTCTCTGAGTTCCTGTCTTCAACCTCGGATGAAGAACAAAAGTCTTCTGCCAGACAACATCGCAGGCAAAATGTCCCGGCATGAAATGCATGGTGGCAGCCAAGTACTTGCCATCCTTGTCTCTGTCTCCATCTGAATCTGATGATTCTATCAGTAAATAAAGAAACTTTCTCAATGCAATTAGAATAGTTGAAAATACTCTATAATTAGACTAAAGTACGCTGAGGTACACTTATAAAGTACACTAATTAACTAATGTACACTTATAAAGTACACTGATACACTGATGTACACCTATGTACACTAATAAAGTACACTTATAAACTGATGTACACTGATAAAGTACACTTTAAGCTACAAATAAGTGTACTGTATTTTTACTTCCAAATACCTATGACATTCACTTCTTATTCGATTCTTTCAATACATTTTAAAGGACACATGAAAATAAATTATCAGTAGAGGTAAAATAATATTAAAAACTATAACGCTGTCCTGTCACACAGTAATCTACTAGTTTTCTAGAAACATGTACTTATAAAGAAGTAGTCTTGAGTATAAATTTTCAGTTAATTCATGATGACTCGCTAATGTTGCAGTCATCATGACACAAGACAGACTCACCCGACTCGTGTCTCTTGCGTCTGTGTTTGCCGATGACAGACGTCTTGTCCTGAGTCGTCGTCCATTGAACGTCCTCATCCGCTTCAGGCAACAACAGTTTGTTACATTCTCTCGTCTCAAACAGATTGTCTAGCAGCAATTTCTGAACAAAAAATGAACATATAGATTACAAAAATACAAAAAAGTTGTAATAACGTAAACGATACATGAAAAAATAACCGATGTTTCTGATTCTTTAGTTTTAACTATATTTTTTACAAATTTTTAAATTTTATTTGTTATCGTAAGGGGTAATTGACAGGGGGGTAAGAGAGAAAGTACACATTTTGAAGTTAGATTAATATCAAATTTAAAAATATTTCTCAACAAGAATGCAGCGTACCTCCATCACATCCACTACTAATTATAACTCTTATTACTTAATATTATTAATTTCAGGTTTATCAATAATTTCGCAGCAGATTAGTGAAATTAATAATATTAGTAAAACTAGTAACAGAAAAATCACCGACCTGATTAACACAGTGACAAATACGAGTGATAGATCCGGTCACTTCTTTCTGTAGCTTCTGCCACTCAATACCCGATATCTCTCTGTAGAACATTCAATCCGATAAACCCAGCTTTATTTTTTTAAAAAGTTTAAATAAACTTTACTCTCATAAATAGATTTAAATGATAATTATTCTGATAAATAGTTTTAAATGATTTTATTCTGTTAAATTGTAATACATCAAATACACTTATCAGTTGGTATATGACATAAATTCATCCAAAATGCTAATAGCATGGATGAATTAAACAATTCCTTTGTAAAAATAAATCACAATTTTGACTAAAATGCCACAAAGCTTAAATTATTATCGCTATTGATTTAAAATCAGAATATATTGTAATTGTATGCAATGCGTACAATTACATAAAAAGCATATATTCGATGTAATGTCATACCTTGTGTGGAAGAAGATCTCCACTTTATCTGCGAGTGGCTTAAGAATCAGCCAAAAGTCTGGCACAACAAAAGACTGAACTCTCGTCTCTATATTCTCCAATATAGTGTCTTCATCAACCTCACCGAGATCATCATCATCTGATTCACTCTGACCTCCCTCATAACCTGACAAATCATTCTGTTCTTATTTAAACCATTTTGATATGAAATCAATTAACGAATGAAGATATAAGGTATATTGCATGACAATCATAAAGATTTTGTGAAAAACTTATGATTTTAAAAAGTTTAACATTCAAATTTCAATGTAGCTTGCCATATTTCATAACTTGCATCATAAAAAAATATACTGTGCCTTATCCAAAGTGTGGACTCAAAGACCAGCAAAATCAGTTTAAAATATGAATAAATTTAACTTGCAACTTTAAAACAAAAATAAAAAATTCCGGACAGTACAGACAAAAGAAAAAGATAAAAGAAAGATACATCTTGCATCCTAAAACTCACCCGCCTCCCCAGTGCTAGCAATACTCATACTATCCATTGCAGACAATGGCGTCTCTAACCCCGACCCGTGTCTCGACCTCAACTTACTCCCCCCATACCCCCCGCCTCTCTCCCCTCCCACCCCCGCTGACTTCAATTTCTCAAAACTCATCGAGCTCTGCGTCCGTACCATCCTCCCCCCCATCTCCCCCTCCGTCAATTTCAAGTACCCCCTCTGCCACTGACTTCCCCCCTCCGCTGTTACGATAGTCCCCTGGGTTAACGGCTGCAAGGGAATGATGTCAGACATGGAGCAATTCCCTTGTGTCGCGCCTGAGTAATAAGCCGGTCCGCTAATCGGACGGATCCTATTAGCCCGCATGTCGTTTTGATCCCCGGCGCGTCGCTCCGGCACGTGCGACTTTACCGCGCCATCTGACATAGAACGACTTGAAACAGGATCAGTTCTTGCCATCTTCATGTTTGCCGGTACACTTTCCTGCCGTGGTAAAACCTGATCGGTGTGGTAGAGAGTTAATTCGGCAGCTTCATTCGGAATACTTTCTTTTGAAATATAACTTCGGCGTTTTGAGATGGATAAGGGTGATCGAGTTGGGGGATAATCATCAATAGTACCCTTAAATGGAGTTATAACACCTTGGGGTGAGGTTATAGCTGAAGTTTGACCAGCGGTTATTTCAGCAGGGGTTATTTTAGAAGGGGTTATTTCAGATGAAAGGTTAAAATTAGGGTTAGGAGCAGTAATAGGAGGTATTTCTCTAATTGGACTTGGGCGTTGTACGAGTATTTGAATATCTGTTGAAAGCGGAATTGTTTCATTAGTTTTTATATCCGATTCATCCTTGCTGTCAAGTTTTATATTCGTTAAATTTATTTCATCTACGGATTTCATCACATCGGAATCTTGTTTTACAGAACCTTCTAGATTGTCATCTTTAAGATTTATTATTTTCTTTTCGAGTTCTAATGCAACGTCTTGATCAAATTTAAACTTTGATTCACCTGAAGATGAAGAATTACGTTTTATCTTTGATTCTTCATCATTTCTAAATAAAGCTCTTTTAGCTGAATCTCTTCTTGCCATATCAATCTTTGCTCTTTCAGAATCGCTTCCCATACCGTCTATATCTTTCTTACTATCCTGATCCGATACACTTTGTACAAAGACAGACAATGTCGCTTGTTGAAATTCATCAATTTTCTTTTCAGTAGCATCTTTAGATCCTATCACAGATTCCATCCCTGTAGATTCCAAGTCCGTACAAGTGGATACTGGCTCAGCAGATTCAGCAAGATGACTTCCAATGCTCTCCTTACATACAAGGGATAAACTTTCTTGAACGTTATCTAAAATGTTCAGCGTTTCACATTTGGTCAATTTCTCATCAATAGACTGAACAAGATTAATATTTCCAGCAGTTATTTCATGGACAGAATTCAAAGAAACTGAATTTTCTCTCAATGTCAAAACACCGGAACCTGATTCAGCACCTAATGTATTATTTATCGAATCCTCAATTAATCTACTATCCGACTTTAAATCAGATCCAGAATTACCCCTCTCCAATATGAGCGAATCACTTCTTACACCTTTATTACTTATTAAAATATCGTCACAAGATAATGAATCAACTGCGAGTGAAGTATCGCCTCCTGGTGTTGCCTCGTCACATGGTAAAGTACCATCCACAGAGTTCTGACTACCAACCGATTCAGTCAGTTTAGCCAAACTTTTTCTGAATCTAGAACCGATAGAATTTAAGCGCGTCCGAAAATTATTATCCTCATTTGAAATGATATCTGATGATTTTACCTTCGTAAGATCAGATGCAATCTTATCAGAGGAAATAATATCTTTCTTTTTTTCCTCATTTAGCTGCAGGCCAGAAAACTGAGAATCACTTGACATATTACCGAGTGATTGGAAATCACTCGGTAATCCACTCAGAGACTCCAACATCACACCATCAAAAGTATGCGGCACGTTTTTCAACATGCCAAAGTATTGCTCGTCATTTTTCACTCCATATTTTTCCATATCTGCTGCCATATCCGGCAATCCCGTCGACTCATCCGGCAGCTTGTCAGACTCATTTGGCTGGGAATCGACGTATGGCTGGCGCGGTGATAGGATGATGTCACGAGGTGTGGCTGGTGGCAAGGAAGATGCCGCGTCGTGTCTACTCAAGCAAGATTTCCAGAAAGTTCTCTCTCTAGCGTCGCGACACAGGTAATAGAATCCACCGAGTCTACGAACGTGATGACGCAACACTCGCATCTTTTCTACTTCCTGCATGCGATAGAAAAAACCGGATTAGCTACTTAGTTAGTTTATTTATTTCCAAAAAAAGCACAAATATAAAATACGCGACAAATTATAGAAGCATAAATAATGGTTTGAGAGACTACCAGATAAGCAAAAACAATTTCTATCAAACTAGAAACCTACATTTATAATCGCTATAAAAAAATTAGATTAGATTAAGGTTAGATTAAATTTTGACTAAGAAATTAGAAATCGAAAGACCATTTATAATACAACAGTGTTATAACAATATAACACTGAAATAATAAAATTTAACAATTTACTATTGGAAATAAACGTCAAACGTAAATAAATAAATATCAACAAACAACTAAAACAAAAGATCTCGCCTCTAGAAAGAAAGATTCACTTTGCGTGGCACTATACACGTACTGCAGTGACACGGTGCTCGTAAAACACGTGCCGTCGCGTCGCGAGGGAGAGTCTCTGACATGATTTGACACCATGTTGAGAGTGTCAGATGTCACAGGGGTCACGTGACGCAAGGCAGAAACTATCTCGTCTTTAAGTAGCCATTGAATCTGAGGTTTAAATATGGAATTCAGCGAAAAAAGGTTGAATTTGAAAAATACTAAATACCAAATTTAAAAATATTAAATTTAAAAAGATATTAATTTGTAATATTTTTAAGAATAATTTAACTCGAATTGAAATAATTGCAAAACTTGATAAACAATGATCAATCATTTAACTAAAGTATGACAAAGTAAAATAATATGTGATTTTTAAATTTATTTTCTCTATATTTTCAGCGTTTTTTTTATTCGTATAATACAAAAACCTGTTGTTTGAAATCTTTCAAAGACTGCCTCTGATGTCTCGGTAATTTTTCCAAAGGGTCGGCCGGTAAAGAACTGTAATAAGCAATTAAGTTGATACATTATTACGCTTTTAGCGTAATAATGTTTGTCAATAATTCTCCGCATTGTATTATATTAACAACGCCATAAGTTATATTAGTATTTTTGGAATAGTTTATGTTAAATTGCAAAATATATAAATTTCACAGATCTATTAATTAATAGAATCCAGAAATGAATGAATTAAAATCTACAATATTATCAATGTATTTTAAATATATTTCCTATAATTTAATTATATAACACCCTGTCAAAAAGAACCCGGGTTAATGTTGGGGTTAGAGTTAGAGTTAGAATTGGACTTTAGTGGCACTGTGAGGTTAAGGTTTTGGTTAAAATTAATGTTATTAAATAAATTACGTCTATCTAGAAAAATATAAAAATATAAAACCTGATTGTGTTATTATTAAGATTTTTAAAATCTTCCGGATCCTGATCCTCATCTTCTTCCTCTATAGAACCATCGACTGAAACCTGATTGGTCAGGGAAGTCAGCCTAGTATAACACGGCCTATCACTGAGCTCCTTTCCCTTAGCCACCCCCTCCCCGCTCCCCACCCCCACATTCCCTCGAGGGGGTTCCTCAATGCGGGGTAGAGTGAGGAAGATGATGTCAAGAGTGACTTTGATTTCAGAAAGAGCAACGTCGCATTGTTCTGACAAGAGACAAGTTTTCAGCTCACCTAGAATATTCAAATTTAAAAAAATCAAGTGATAGAATAATCTATTTAATGATGAAGATGATAGAATTTTACTGAATGAATATGATGTTCCATTATACGAATGTTATATGAATATCTCAGATGTAACTGGCAATTCAGACTATATAAAAGAGAAAGTAATTTTATATTTTCTACTAAGGCATCAAGATATATTTATAATTTTCATCATAATTGAATAAATCACTGCAGGTTTCTACTCAATTTTTTAATGACAAAACACATGACAGACAAACATACACACAAACAAACACACGCGCACACACACACACACATACACACACACACACAAACAGACCTAGACACATAGGCAAACTATGTACATGCATGCTACATAAAGACCCTGGTGACGGCAGATGCACTGAACAGACAATATTGGAAAACAACGGAAAAATACGCTTAGCATTTTTCAACCCCACCCCTCCCCTGCTCTCTCCCCCACTCCCCGTCGTCGTTATAGAACGTTCCAGCAATGACGGACGAGTGGAATGACGGTTCCGCTGATCATCCATCAGTCCAGACTCCGAGGAAGAATTGGTAACAAGATTAGAAGTCCAAGCCACATTGACACGACGATCCGTGTCAGCGTCGCCTTCAGAGAAATACGATGTTCTCGTGAAATGGTGACGTGACGAGAATCGATCTAAAGAACGACACGAAAAATATTCCAACTACAGAAAAGTTTTGAATATTGTTCTATTCAAAAGAATAAAACGATACAAAATATATTGGAAGATGGAAAAAGTTTTGAATATGCAGTTACTGATTTAGCGAGAGTTAGTTTGTTTAAATAAAGTCAGAATAAAAACACAACCTTTGAAAATGATTTTAATGATTGAATAAAAATTTTGAAAAGTCATTTTAATGGCCAAGTGTGATATGAGTGATTGCTTTTGTATTTAATGTCACATCAGCACAAAAAAGACGGTTTAAAAAAATGTCTTAAATGATTCAAGACAAATCTATATTATATTTAGCCAGAAAACTGACTGATTCATAGATGCTTTTGTACTATCATACACTAGCGGTTCAGGAGCGGCAATCCGCCCCATCAATAAAACGTGATCATGGATAATATATATAAAAACTAATATAACTAGACAATAAAAAAACTCTATAT
>JAQIXG010001290.1:0-23107 GCA_034700105.1 Oconnorella tubifera
GGCTTGTTAAAATAGTTGGCTTGTGAGAATTGTTGAGCATAAGTGTCTATATCAAATTACACAATAAGGCTACTAGATAACATATGCGTTTAATTTAATCAGTCTTTCAATGTTGTGACACTAAACAGAGAGAACTGAAGCTAAATATTGCATTGATATTACAAGCATTCATTATGTTAGTGATAATAAACAACTACTGTAACATATCTAAAAAAAATATTCTCAACTATCCGGGATCGTATCCGAAATCGGCAATTTCAAATTTCCAAAATCCGGTATCTGGAATCGGCAGAAAAATGCCAATCGGTTATGCACTATCAAAAATTATATCATGTTATTTATATGTATATGTTCAATTTATATTAAACTCTGATGTCTTCTGTTTTACTTAGTTATGTGTCGCAAGCTGAAATTAAAGTTGTGAATCTCATTATTTGACATTAATTGATTATAATTTATTTATTATTTAAATTAATTTACAGCTCCAAGGCGGAGGAGGTATCGACCAGGTACTCTCGCTCTCAGAGAAATCCGTCGATACCAGAAGTCCACGGAGCTGCTTCTCAGAAAATTGCCTTTTGCTCGACTGGTTGGTATAGTTACTTCATCTTATATCATTCATCCTTTTTGAATGTAAATAAGAAGTGAAATAGCCAAAGTTTATGACATAACGAGTTGCTTCAAATCTTTTCAAAATGTCTGCAAGACATAAGGTATTTTTAAACATTTATATAATTATTAATGCTTAGCGAGGGGGATGCTAAAATGTTACAAGCTGTGGAGGTCAATGTACATTAAGAGATGGAAAATCATTTGAAAACTATATGCTTTATGTGTTAATAATAACTTTTTGTTGATTTAATTAATAATCCGATAAAAATGCATTCCGTTTATTATGTGATTACTCTGGTTATTTAATTTATGAAAATAAAGATCTTGTTGCACCCAGTTGCTATTTATATTCTTGCTAATAACAAAGTGCATGACTGTTTTCATTTTTAGTACCAGTGCCATTGAGATTTGAGCCAAATTGACAGAATGACCAACTAGAGAATATCCTGGCTGGGACATGCTGTATATAGCGAATTGATTGCAAAGTGAAATTATATTTTATTAGTTTTAAATGTCAGTTTATAAGTCTAATGGATGTTGAAGGATGACTGTAAAACGCGTTCTATTGTAAGGTGTTGTTGGATATTTTGTCAGGTTAAAGAGACTGCTGATGAGATGGGTATTCGTAGAGATATGAGATGGCAGTCACAAGCAATCTTAGCCCTGCAGGAGGTGTGCATTACACATCATTTATTTAAGAAATAATTGTATATTTATAACCAATTAAACTAAAAATTGCACTTGTAATTTCATAATGAAGATTCAAATTCAATATGAATGATGCTGTAAATTGAAATATAGATTTGATATTGGAATAAAATAAAATATTTATTTATCATATCTAATCAATAATAGAATGCACAGGTATCTTATTTCAAGAGGAACTGTGAGCACTGTGTGTGTTCATAGCAGTAATGGTTGTAGTAATAAGCTTGCAACTGTTTTATCGGCACTTTATTTGTTACAGGCAGCAGAGGCGTACCTCGTTCATTTATTTGAAGACTCTAACTTATGCGCTATTCATGCAAAACGCGTCACTATTATGCCACGCGACATCCAGTTAGCGCGTCGTATTAGAGGACGGGATCTTATTTAATGATCTTTTTTATCTAGTTTCTAGTTTATAACATTCGTTTTGCCATGTTGTTATTATATGATATAATGACAGCGATTGATATGTTACAACTAACACTTGATATGGTAGAATTAACTAAAGATGGAAATAGATATGATTTTTATAAATTTTTTAATTAATATAGGAAATTGTTTTGAAAATGTTAGATGTATAAAACATATGAAATTTTAATTAATTTAAAGCAGTGGCTAGAAAGAAATTTTATTGAACAAAAGACTTTTTAAAACAAATTCAAACTAGGGTAATTTTAGCATTAATTTAGCACCAATTGACTGTTGAGAATCTTTGCAATATGAACTCTTGCTTTGTTCAGAATGTTAGAGTGTACATGTATTCTATCGTATATAGTTTGTTTCAATCATATATGTATTGTTAAATGTTATACATTTAATTAACTGTATACAGATATGGTATAAGAAGATATACAATAAATCTTTCTAGTAGTTTTTAACTGTATAGAATCTAATCTCAACTTAGTATAATTCTGTAACTTATTGTTTTTAATGTAGTAGTTGCTTATTTTAATACTTTTTTTAGTTTTATGATTATTATAAAGTGTAATTTTAATATTAATTGTTTCTAATATATTGGCATTTTATAATGGAATAGTGATATTCCTAATAATCAAATTAAACAAATTCCACTAGTTTATTACAAGTTTTGCAATCATTTCTATTATATGCAAATGTGTAACATTTTAAAACACCTGGTATTAGAAGATATACAGCAATATAATTTATTTGTAGCAAACCCGCCTTTTTAGCACTGTAGCCAAATTTGCTGGTTATTAAAATTATTTTTTTAAGAAAGTAAATAAATGTTATCTTCATATGTGTTCAATTGATTCGATAAAATTGCAATAAATTATTAGATGAGTAGAATTGCTTGTTGTGAAATATAGCATTTGATTTGAGCTTTACTGGATAAAAATTCTAACTTATAGAAACTTATCATGAAGTTTGTCTTTATTAGAATCAGTAGTGCATCTAGTTTTAGTAAAGGAAGGGGACATAGTAAAGATAGCATTTCTTGACAATAGCAAAGAAACAATATCACACGAATAGACTAAATACTAAAACATTTTGATTTTTTGATCTTAATTTTAAAGGGGTAAACTAATGAAATATAACATAAATATATTTGTTGAGGGAATCAAAAGAATTAAAAAGAGGTTAAACTTTGTGCGTGGGGGGGGTAAGGCCTTTTACTATCACTCTAGGCACTACTGATTTTTAATGTACTATTTTTGTAATATTAGTTAAGAAATTAACATTAAGAACTATTTCAATTGCATTATTTCAATTATATAATTAAGCTATTGTTGAAAGCTGTTTTGCATTGTATAATTTTTCATTGTATAAGATAAAGGCAGCTAATTATTTATGTTTGAAGTTGATGGATGATTTTTACTCAAAGTTTGATCATTTTTCTGTCAAAATTTGAAGAGTAAAAGCCATTCGCAGCATTCCGTTTTAATGCGTCTTAGATATCATCGTAATTGGGAAAATGAAACTAATGTACTGTATATTTTAATATCAAAGTCTCGCAAATAGCTTTTATGACGTTATTTAATGGAAATGTATTGCGTTTTATATTAGATAAATTTATCTAGAAAGTATCAGCAAAGAAATCTGTTTCTGTTCAGTATTTGAGAGAACTCATCAGGGATTTTATTTAATCACATTTGGTTTACAAATAATATTTAATATGAAAAATATAACTTTAAGCAATAATGCGCTTAGCATATTACAATTTGCTCTAAAAAATAACTTGCTCAGATTATAAGGGGCAGACATTTCCCCCCCCCCACCCACCTTATAATATATGAACATTATAATAAAGTATGACTTGTTTATTATTATAAATAAAGAATTACATAATAATAATTATATAATAATATATTTATTATTGTATAATTATAATTGTACAAGGCTTTGTTTTATACTGCTTTAAGGTAACTATAATTTTATGATAGTATAAAATTATAGTTTCCGCAACATTTTCTTCAAAATTCCGAATAAACACTTATAGAAATTATTTCTTCACACTTTTCAGTTGAATTTTTTTTCGACTTAAAAAAATTAATTAAAAAAATTATGATTTTTTTACTGGTTGTTTTGTATTATAACTAATTAGATTTGATTAAAATAGATAACTGTTTTTTTTAATTATATTTCATTACTCAATAAGTTTAGTTAAAAAATTATCCCCCCCCCCACGGTGTTATAAATTATTCCCCTGTGTCTTAAACTCGATTATAAAACTGAAACTTGATTAATCTCACTAGTTGTACAAAATCTTTAATTCATTTAATAAATGTATTTAATTTGTTTTTAACGCAAAGAAAAAGTTAATCTAAAATTAATATTAATATGTTTAATTTATATCACAAGACTTTATATCTCTAGTATTTTGTCATATTACAGTCAAATCGCAAATATAACTTATAGTATAGTTGTCAGTCTATTTTCTTTGCTATACATCGTCTAGTGATTTAGTCGTAAAGCAGCTAACGCTGATAATTTGAGTGCTATTAAATGCAGGAGACATTACGGTAAATGGAAATGTACCACTCGGCATATTATAACAAGCAGAACCTGAATAATAAACAAATAAAAACGGTAAAAATTATCTCTGATGCATTAAACTGTTTAATACAAGATCGTTTATATCATCCTACGGATTCCGGAATCCTATAGATGGCGGCATTCTATGGAAGCCATCATACTATAGATGCCGGCATCCTATAGATGCCGGCATTTTAACAGCAAAAAATTATATGCTTAGACGGCAAAACCTTTTATACATCTGTGATAATAAATACGATTTTCTATGATTAGAAATTTGTTACTGATTTATATATTTTTTAATAAATAATGGTGTGAATGTATTGACAGATATAAATACAAAAGTCATTCAAACATGTATAACTTGGTGGCTGATGATAAAAGTTTAATATTAAAATGCAATATGAACTCATTATAATCTGTCTATCCATTATAAGTTGTTCAAATTTAATTAATGAGAAAGGACAATCACCATAGAGAAAATTGAAATCATTTGTCAGTAAATTCTTAATGTAACACTAATCGATAAGACAGATTGGAGAAATAAATCTTTATCTTTTTTCTCTTCCTATCGTTTTAACGTATATTTGACCAAAGCCTATTTCATTTAACAACAACACTAGTAAAGTGATTTCCCTCTGCTAAATATATTTTCCTCTCTCAGTTAATAGTTTGTCCCCACTGCTTGGGCGGAGAATGTGTGGTCTTTCCTGATACTACAGTACGTCTGCAACATCGTCCCTTGACGGTTAAACAGACATTAAACGCTATTAACTGATAATGAAGTGATGAGTGACAGATTATTACCGTAGTCTCCTGTCATATTGAGAGCGATGACAGCGCCACTGAATGACGGATAATGACTCGCTATCCTTGAGATGGCAGCCACAGCGGCTTCACTCGGACTTGAACCTGATCTCATTCGTTCAACTGCAAAGAAACTGAAACAACAGTTTAAACGTGAGACTCTTAAAAAACTATGATAAATATAAACTAAAAATATTACAATTTTATCATAACCCTATCTCCAGTCATAAATCAAGCTCTACGCTTAAAGCTAATTCTGAGAATTAATTGACAGGGCCAATTTGATGGATCACTATTAACATTTTTATTCTGAACAAAAAATATATATAAAAACTATCTAAACGATATATAATATATATAAAATGAATTTTATATGTATAGTGATGATGTTATGAAGAAAGCTGATTGTCATGAACATTGATCAGAGAGAATAGGAAAGGTTAAAATCACACGCAAATCATTTGAGTGTAAACTTTATAATCACTTTATCACAGTGGCATATATATTACATGTTAGAATTAACAGTATACGAAAGAATTGTAATTAAATTTAATGTCCAGTTTTGAAGCATTTACTTTCATCTCTTTAAAAATGTAAATTTAATACCATTAAATGCTATTCTCTATATTACTTATAGCTACGTACTATTATAGTAAAGTTTGACATGTAGTTATTATTTGGATACTTTAAGAAAGAAAATTTGTATGTTACATTCACTATTTACAGTAGAATGTACACTATATACAAGATAAACAACGAAAAAAACAGATGTTTCCTACCTTGGTAGAAATCTCATCATTACATCTCCATCTCCTGTTGCTGCAGCCCCACCTACAGTGTTATCTGCATAGGATCCTGAACCAATGATAGACGAGTCACCTACACGACTACATGCAAAAAACATCAAATGAATATATTCATGAAATAATACCTTAAAGTAATTTTAACTCTAATACAAAATTAAATATGGATGGTTAAGAATGTTTGATATAAGTTCTATTTGATTGTATCAATAATAAATCATTTAGAATAACTATTTAGTGCAAGATAATACTGACGATAATAATGATGAAGGAATGATGATAAAGATGATAATGGACAGAAATCAGAGATATACTGGAGAGAAAGGGGGGAAAGAAAGGTAGCAGAGGCATTTTCTCTCCGAAAATTTGTAATTTTTTTGAAATGTTATTATTTATTGATCTTTAATTTTTTGACACAAATCCAATTTCACTTTAACAGTAAATAACATTAACGATGCAAAATGATATTATCAGTAGTTACTGAACTGAAGTTACTCTCCCTCCCCTCTGCTCCCCCTGAAATAAAAGTTTGTTACTCCACTGACTGAAATATACTTTACCCTGGAATCTTATGTGTAGCACCATTGGTAGTTGTCCCACTGGCAACTTGCCCGTTTCTATCAATGGCAACCATACCAAGTGTGTCGTGACTCCACTCTTCTTCTTCTTTATCTAACTCATCATCGTCTTGTTGCGATGCTTTCCATCGAAGCAATGTATCGTCTGAATACGCCTTGCCTCTCTGTATTCAAAAACATTCCAAAAATGTCATAATGTTTGCATTATAAAAATGTATCAGTTATTCTTATTTAAAAATCAATAAAAAATATATTTCTAGTCACATATAAGATTATAATAATAAAAATGTGTGTATATTTTTTTTAATCAATTACATTTTTTATTCCCAACTGATAAGATATAAAAAGTTCACACATTGTGTTGTAAATGTTTAAGCTTTTCTTATCTTAAAATCAATTAAAAATATTTATAAGAAAAGGCTCTTAAACGAAATTTTCTTGTTATAAGATATATCATGATAATTTTTATCATAGATAATTTCATGAATTATGACTAAGATAGAGTTATTAATTTATATCTACAGCATACTAAAGGGTGCAGCAAGTTTACGATATAGCGGTTAATTAAAAACAACAAATTTAAGCCTAAACTGTAGTGAAATAAAGATCAGATTACATTGGTGAAAAATACAAACATTCAAATACTTTTGATTTCTAAATCTAGCAATTTATCATAGATTACATAAATTTTCAATTTTAAATATGCAAACTAATAATCCATTTCTATAAATATACAACAAGACATAAGTTACAAGTCAAGTTAAAGATTAATATAAAATAAATTAAGTGTCAATAAAAAGCTCACCAGTAAAGTTATTAATAACCTAATCAACTCAAAATGCAGTAAAATTTTATTATTTCTATACTGATAAAAGAAGCTTACTGACCAATTTGTATTGCTTGGGATACAAATTGTGTAAATCATTATCAATCTTTATCAAAGCAGCCGGACTATAAGGACCACAGCTCAGTAACGGGTCTGGGGTAACATTCTGAAATATTTCCCACAAGTCTCATAAGCATCATTTCCATAGATGCAAAATATTAACTCTCGAAATAGGAGATTAATAATTATAATAGATCACGTTGATACTAGGTTATAGCAGATCTTAATTATCGATTGAAAGAATAATAATAATGATTTGTTTTGATCAATATATAAAATACTAGTGTTCAGAAGACAGTAATTGGAAGAAGTCAAACATCCATAAACTGATCAAATATTATCACACTGTTTATAATAGAGAAAAGTGAAATTCTTGTTAAAACCAGACTGAAAATTAAAAATGATCTAAAATGAGCTCAAGATTTACAAAATATATTATAATGCAATGATGTCAATTATATAATAGTGCTTGTATTAATAATCCTTAATTAATAAATAATACAGAAGCCATCATTACTGGGCCTGCGGAAAGAGTTGCTATATATAACAACATGCCTCATAATATGATTTAACGTAATCATCATAGAAATATAACACTTGAATCAGTCTAAGGTACCTTACGAAAATTAGGTTGACAATTAGCAGCCTTCCAATTCGTCCATCTTTGCAGAGACTCAGGCGTGCTAAGATTTGCTAGCGGAAAACCCATTTCTTGAGCAAATGCAGTGGCTGAACAACATCAAATTACATCATGAAAAAAAATTATTTAAGTTATCGCATTATGTTAACAGCATTAAGAAAGTCAAATTTTACAAATATGTATATAGTATTGTATAATTTTTATGCATTATGATATTATCTCTATAATTTTGATATAATCTCTTATTGTATTCTTATGAAAAGAATTATAATACAAAGATATGTATGATATTACATTATATCATACATAATATATATATTATCATATCTTTTGTATGATAATTTTTCTAAATAAAAAAAACAAACAAAACTGAAATAATTATACCCAAGCTTCCCACCAGCATGGTATGCGTCGTGTACTTCATAACAGCATGCGCTACATGCAGAGCATGCTTTATATTGCGTAGATTAGCGACAGCACCGGCATCCATTGTCACTCTAAATAAAAGTGTCGAATTTATTCTCTGAGCAATAATTTTACTCATTAGATACAATTAAGTAAAGAATTTATGTAATATTTCAAAAATCAAATAGTAACCATATGTATAATTGTTACTAATCCATTGAGATTATTCATGATAAAGCTTATGTTTATTGATATATCAATCAGACAAACTATTATCATCACCACTGCGTATGCAGTCATGAATTTAGAAGTGGGGGGGGGGGAGGAGGAAGAGGGGGGCCGTGTAATGATATAAATCTCCATTGCTTTCAATATTACTTTGATATAAAATTCAATACGCGAGTACATTTCTTCAAAGATTTCAAATAACCGGG
The DNA here is from genome assembly GCA_034700105.1 of Oconnorella tubifera. NCBI lineage: Eukaryota > Metazoa > Annelida > Clitellata > Enchytraeida > Enchytraeidae > Oconnorella > Oconnorella tubifera. The sequence goes on from JAQIXG010001290.1 coordinate 8,868, forward strand.
CACACGCAGTGAAAAATCTCAAGTCAACAATTTTGATACAAGTCTACAAATTTACATCAATGTTATTGTCCCTCGATGGTTAAAAGTATGTAAAGATTTAGAATCACTATTACCCACCCGTCCATAATCATAGCATCCAGAGCTGTTTCTCCGTTCTCATCTGGACTTCCCCCGAACCCAACCGTCCCGTCACACTGCTGATCCTCACACACCGTCCCACCCGCCACAATGGCGTCTACAGCTGAGCTGCCATCTACTGTCAAACTCTCCCACGCTGAAATAATTACAGCGATGTAATAATAATATTTGTGATGTCAAATGTTATACCTTTAAACAGGCTGTATAAGAAGTATATGGAGTAAAAATTGTATTAATATTTCCCAAATTAATTACTAGGAATATGATATGATTAATTATAATTATCGATTTAGCTTCTTGACAAGATAATAACTGAGTACTGGTAATTGCTAACCTACTTATATAAAAACAAAATTACATAATAATTTCAATATAGATAATACAAGATTTAAAGTAAAAATTATATATCACTAGATAAGGAATCATGCAAATTAAAATGATTAACAAATGAATGACTAATTAAATAATTACAAACTTAATAAATATTTTATTCAAATATACTATTTTTACAAGCATAGTATATATTAATGTCAAACTCACCTGCTGTAGTTGCACTGACAAAGTTCCATGTGGCAATAACAACTGGAAAATCTGAATGAACTTTTACGGCCAATAAGCAAATTAAACCAACAAGAGTAATATGATGTGTAGATAAACTAAGCATTGCGAGAGTTTTATTTTAAATTCAAAGGTTTATCATTAATTAGGATTGGCTAATTTAAAGAGTCGAAGATAATATACAAATAGATATCTTTCCTTAAATAGATACGTAGTGTACAAATTCAAACTACTCCGGTACAAATTCAAACTACTTGGAATTAAATTAAAGCGCTTTGGATGATAGTTAATATTCTTCACACCTTAACTATATTAAAGAAAATTTGCGGTTAGGTTACAATTATAATTTAGGGTAAATTTTAGAGTCTTATTAAGCTTTAGGGTTAAGGTGAGAAATCGTTTTGTATCAGAACTGGTCATAAATGGCAGTAGTCTCTAAACTTGTGTATTGTAAAGATACTTCTTTATAATAAGTGATAATAAACGACTTAATAAAGTGATAGATAGATATATTTATTTTTCAAATCAATGCATTATATAAATAGACATTTTGAACAAAAAAATATAAAAAGTGCAAAGACTTGAAAGGCTCTCCTAAAGACAAATTGTCACCGCAAGGATTACCTTAAAGCAGTATAGAGTATACATGAAAAATATTACAATAAAAAATATTAAAATAGTACAATTAAACAATTCAAATTCAATGAACTATTCGAAGCAACCAAAAAGATCAAAATCAAAAAAACAATTGTTATTTCTGTGCATACAACTGACACAACTCTACGCGTCGTGAAACCGCCGCAAGTCACGCAGAAATAAACAATAATTAGTAATTAATAAATGAAGAAATTAATTCCTTAAATTAAAAATTAAAATTACGAAATTAATAAGATTTTATTTGTTTACATTTTAAATAAAGTTTATTTACATTTTTCTGTGTAGGATTCATTTCGTCTACTGCTATACAATTACAGTCTGCCGTTAAGACAGTTCGTCTAAAAAAAGACATCGACAGACATCGACTACAGATCATTACTGTATAAAACATCTTCCTCATCAACATCATCACTTGTCTGTGAGATATATAATTGTGCCAGCAATCAAAAATTCATCTCACAAAATCTCATGACCACATTTGAATTCAATATCCAAGCGTATAAGAATCTAAAAAGGGACATAGTCAATAGGAAGTTTCATGAGGTACACTAACAAACAACGTTTCGAAGACGGTGAATGAAACGAAAGCATTGACGGGGCGAAGATTCATTGCGTACCATATGATTCTGCTTGCACGTGTTCCAACTTCTAGCCTATTTTTAATTATTCTAACTGAAAAACAATAACTTCACTTTTCGTTAAGCAAATAGTAATCTGATATCACTAAGGGATATACAGTACAGGACTACGAACAATATCGAATCATTGTGCTGATAACAAAGTAGGCGTGTTGTATTTGCGTATGATCAATTAAACGGCAGCTTGTGGATATCCCAACGCATTCAAGTTGAGTTAAATAATCTGAAAATTATCAAGATCTATTAAGTTAACGGAGTCGTCTGTTCGATTCATTTGCAACTAGGTGAATACTGATCTATCGAGAAGTTAAATCTTGATTATGTTTTCATGCAGCTTTCTTATCTAATTATAATTAATATAGACTATACTTAATTATAACATTCGTGTCTCCAGTGAATACACCTTAAATTTTCATAATTTATTTTTATGCGAATCTTTATTAGGTTATAAGCATTTCGAACTTCACTTGCATAACTGACTACTGGAGATCTAGCGTTCTTATGAAGACTCTTATGCATGAAAAGTTTTTGTTCTCTAGTGGGGAAGGGGTCTCTAGAGGGGAAGGAACCCAAATTAAAATTAAGAATACGCTCTACAAATTCTAAAACAAAATGCAACTTGTGAAGTTGCATATAACATTCTCACACAATGACACAATGTCATCATCTTAGTTTTTATTCAAAACGCTATCAAATCTTCCAAGCATAACATATTGTAATTTTTTATATGTAAAATTACTTAACTAAGATATTTCAATCAGATATTAAGTTGAATGTTAAGTTAAAAAGTTATGACTTTATTTTCACAAAGCAGTATTGTGAAAATCTCATGATAATATTAAATACAGACCAAGACATTTGGTACAATGTGAAATTCTTCACTTACCTTATTCTAAATTGCAAAGCTTTGCTAAACATAGCCAAACATTTACTTTATATATACTTTCAATAATAAAATATTGCAAGTATGAAAAACTATCATTAAATTATTTAAAATTATGGCATGATCTAGCAACAGTAAAAATAATATTAGAGAATGTCACAATCTTAAATAATAGAATACAAAAGAAAGCTAACTAGGAGGGGTTTTCATCAGGACTTTATATTTTATTAGTAAAGAATAAGTCAGTAAGATGGCAATTCAATTAGAAAGCAATAAGCTTGAAAATCAATAGACATTTGAAAGTATACCGATGTAGAAAATATAACAGTCCGATTTAAAGTAGACTTAATTCACATCTTATAATTGTTAAAAACTAATATAGCTTACATAATATTATTTACCAGAATAACATCTTCAGATAAACATAATATAAAGAGATTTTTGAACATAATATAAACATAATATAAAGAGATTTTTGAAAATATAAATGCAATCTCACATACTTCAATCTAAAAGATATAAAAACTATTTTGTAAAAAGTAAATAAAATAATAAAATCTTCATCCAATTATCAATTTTCCATTTAGAATGACTTTTAGGTACAAACAATACGATTAAAATCAATAAAATTGTTCAATAAAAACGCATAGTTTATAAAGTTAAAACAACACTTGGTGATAAAGTTGATCGCGATGCAATCCGATTGCCTTTACAGTCCGCACGATCAAACTCGATCGCACTTTTCATCGTCTAACTACTACACATGAGACAACCTTCACGATCGGCCAGTGAGCAAACCATAGCTGCCAGGTTTTCTTCTTTTTGTTCATCGGCTGATTTTGTTTTGAACTTAAGTTTGGTTTTGTCCACGGTGAACTGTATGGCATTGGCTGCTGCCTTTGTTCTCAAGTAGTACATACCTGTCTTGAGACCCTGTAGAGTAAATTATAATTAATAATAAATAAATTATTGTACAATTAATGACGCATTAAATATTAACAATAAAGCAATACTTATCGATTGAAAACAACAAATTATCATAATATAATGAAAATCATAATATTCTCTAATGATAATAAAATTATATATTCTATTAAAATTACAAGAAATATTGCGGCTACTGATAATCTGAAATAACCAAAGTAATATATCAATTCATAAATAAGTAAATCTGCGTTATCAAGTTCGATAACGGAGTAGTTAGAGCGCAGAACTCATACAAACCGGGTCCAGGTTCAATTCTCATAAAGGCTCACTATTTCACCAACTTGCAGCACCCTTTACTAAGTTGCTTAAATTGACAGCTACGTCCAAGACATCATTTATAAAATAACGTATTAAATCCATGACATTAAACTCAATTTAAATCAATTAAATTATTTTCAGTCACAAATGAAATAATGCAAGTAAGTTAAACCGTCAACTATTATTATACACCAATAACTATTTGATATCTTTCCAAATCAAGAATGCTACTTCTTATAAATAGCCTACTGAAAATATTGTAAGGTAATAAATACTGACCAGTTTCCACGCATGGAAATGCATGCTTGTGATCTTAGCATAGTTGGGTTCAGCCATGTGAATGTTGAGAGACTGACTCTGATCAATGTATGCACCGCGATCAGCTGCCATCTGAATGATGGTCTTCTGTGAGATCTCCCAAACTGTCTTATACATCTGTTTTATGTGGTCCGGGATTGAGTCTATGTTCTAGAAGTTCAAAATCAAAACATTTATTACGAAAAGTCACTCTTATGTTTATTATCATATATTCATTTATTTAGTTTGAGTGAAGTTAAAATTTACATAAATATTTTGACATAAATATAAAAAAGATTAGAAAGGAATTAAATACAAAACTAACTGATTTAAGCGATTGAAATATAATTTCATGATAAGAATTATTGTCATCAGAAATTTGAACAGAAAATATATAATTCAGCTTATATTTTTTTAAAATAAAGGTTATATTATAGCTGAGTAAAATACAGAGAAATTTGATGAAAATATATCAGTGAGATAAGCCTTATAATGTAGATTTGACACAAACCTGAACTGATCCACCATTAGCAATGAGCTGATTCTTCATGTCATCAGTCCAGAGCTTTAATTCAGTCAAGTCTTTCAACAGATGGAGATTTACAATCTGAATATCAACATTATATTGATGACTAACTCAATTAAAAAATTATAACAAATTATAAAAATTATAACAAATTATAAAAATTATAACAAATTATAAAAATTATAACGCCTTTTTGTTTATAGTACACATTGGCCATTTTCTTCAATCTTTAAATCCATAGGTGTACTAAAGATGTAATGTAAAATCTTAGTAATTACAGTGGACTATTATAATTATCAATATGAAGTATACTACACTAGACACTACTGCAGCATGCAGACTGTGATGATTAAATATGAACTCGTGATAAATCAAATAATGATTCAGAATTATTGTAACATATATTTAAAGAATCCATATACAGATTTCTTTGATTCAATCCTTAATGTAAATGTCAATATGTTTTATAGACTATTCAACTCACTTATGACTACGTTCTACTGTTGTTATTTATTTAATGTTTAGTCAAACTGAGCAAGTGCTGCCTAGAGACATACCTGGAACTCTCCAGACAGCACTCTCCTTGTGTAGATGTTGCTGGTGTACGGTTCAAAACTTTCACAGTTGCCCAGAATCTGAGCGGTGGACGCTGTAGGCATTGGAGCCACGAGTAGACTGTTCCTTACACCAAACCTATACAACATTAAACAAAGAGTAGAGCATTTTTTACACCAAAACCTATACAACATTTCACACATAAATAGACCAATAAGGTTTTTAATAAATTTTACATTTAATTAAAATAACATTTCTTACAAGCTTAAAAATTTATGACAAATGATATTTTGACAATAGATGTTAAATATTGTAATCAAATTTTCAGCGTGAATGCACTGGACTCAGACGCAACAGTTTCAGGTTCGAATCTCGGAAAGCTCACTATTTCTCTAAGTAGCTGCACCCTTTAGTTAAGACGCTTAAATTGACAGCTAATCCTGAAACATCATTCATATAGTTCATCATTTGGTAATCCATGATGTTAAACCCAACTTAACAGTTAACATATAGACAGATTAAACTTTGATAAATTGTTTGCGATATAATTACTACACGTCCTAACATACTTTTTGATTCTTTCTCTCAAAGCTGCCCAGTCATGACGGTTAGATGGAGTCACACCCCACATGTCAGGTTGTAGGATCTACAGAAAAGATCCAGTAACAACTTTATAACGACAAATCATTCAATAGTTTAATTGCATTTCTGATACCATTTAAATTTTTTTACATCATCTGATACTAATAATATCATTTTGTATTATTACAATGGACTGAATAGCTAAACACCTAATCATCGATATCTCGAATCGCAATATCTCTAATTGCAATTGATATTCTTTGAATTAGGAATTTACAAAAACACTACACGCAGAAATTAAAAAAGTAAATAAATATAGAGAATGCATCCTCAACAAGTTAAAAAGTATAAATAAAATCTTAATAATACAAAGTTAATATTTTTTTTACAAAACTGACCCCTTTGCTAACTGGAGACCCCTCATAGGTTTCATAAGGCCCTAGTTTTTCAGCCATCTCACAACTCATCTTTAAAGCCGAGTAGTAAATCGTCTCAAAAATGTCCTTATTCAACTGCTGAGCCTCTTCGCTTTCAAATGGAAAACGCATGAGTAGAAAAGTATCGGCCAAACCTTGAACTCCTATACCCATGGGACGATGTCTGAAGTTGCTTCGTCTTGCCTACTCAATGGAAACATCATTTAAATAATTAACAATTGAATTAATAAAGAAACGTAAGCGCAAGTATATCGAAAGACAATTTGCTTATAGAAGAGTAACCCGTCTTCTGATTATTATTAATCTGCCAAGGTGAAATATTAATAAATATACATTTAGAATGTTAGCATAGTTACAAAAAAGATATAAAATTAAAATCTATGTTGAAGACATAATAAAAAAATACTTATTTATAGTTATATCTCGTTAATTGATACAAATTGGTCTAAATTAATGTCATTCAGATAAATACATATAAACAAACTTATTAAGAAAACTTGCCTCAGGAACAGGATAGTAGTTGATCTCAATGATCCTGTTTAAGTTCTTGACGATCACTCCAGTGACATATTCCAACTTTGCAAAGTCAAACTTCTTGTCAGGCGTGACGTAGCGATTAAGAGCGATAGAAGCAAGATTGCAAACTGCGATCTATACAAGTAAAAGAAATATGCAACATTTTATAAACAGAAAAAATTAAATACACACTTATAAATCACATATTATCAATATATGTAAAATTCACTTATTCTGTAATGTCCCATACTATAAATAAATATAAATCACGTTTTTCCGCTTAATGTCACATCAGCACAAATAGACTTGGCAAAATATAATAAGCTGATCCAATGACCAATAACGAGAAGACATGACTATCTAACATTCTGTAGTTAATAATGTTCATTTGAGAATAACATGACATGTAAGCATAAACCATTAGCATTACATAAAGATCACACAAAATTATCACAACATTTTGTTTGTCTAAACATCCGGAATATACATCTTTAAAATAATACGAATATTATATAAAATTATAATATACTATTTACTATTAGATGAATTTCAATCACATATGCCTATTACCTTTACGCATTACAACTACCTATCAAAAAACAACAAAGAATTTATTATAAAAAAACCTAAACCAATAAAGTTGACCACATTTTATTTCATAAGAATTACAATAATGGAGAATCATTGTTCATTTCTATACAAGAAGTAAACTAACCTCATCCGGTGAGCTATACTCTACAATCTCAGTGCAAAGATTACTGCAAGGAATTGTACCCAAGTTCTGCTGATTGCTCTTACGATTACACGAGTCCTTGTACATCATGTACGGAGTGCCGGTCTCTGTCTGGGAGGTGATGATCTCATACCACAACTGCTGGGCTTTGATTGTGCGACGACCTCTGCCCTCCTTCTCATATCTGATGAGTAACATGAAATAGAACATAAATAAATCAATTGTAACTTTTAGCTAACGAGTAAATAAATAAAAAAAAACACATAAATAAATGAAATGCAATTTTAGTCTCGTTTCAGTCAATGTGAGAGAGAAAAATTGAGAAGAATAATAGAATAAATTGTGATAAGAATCAATTTATTTCTTTATTCTTTAAATAATGATAATATAATTTGCAGAAATGAGATTAATTAGGTAATGAAATAAATTAAGTGTAATAAAAGAACAAGTTACAGAAGGAAAACACCTTCAGATGAAGGTGCGTATTAAAAGCTGATGATAATTTTTGATTAGATTTGAGCAATTTGTTTACTTCGTATAAAGTTCATCAAATTCCTCTCCCCACACAAGATGCAGCCCTGGACAGGCGTGTGGACACATCAGAGTCCAGTCCCCGTTGCTCTCTACCCGCTTCATGAACAGATCAGGAATCCAGAGTGCGTAAAACATGTCTCTTGCTCTCTGTTCTTCCTTGCCTGTATTCTTACGACAGTCTAAGAAGTCAAAGATGTCCGCGTGCCAGGGTTCGAGATAAATAGCAAAGGCACCGGGACGCTGTTGTAAAGTAAAGAAATATTACTTAAAAAAAAAACAAGTGAAATATACCGCCATTGTTAAATGTTGAACAATGTAAATAAATGTAACACTCGGAAACTTATCTAATTCTATATTTACGCACGGAATACTATTTAAATAAAATTTAAAATAACATAAAATTATAATACTTCAAAATAAACTGCTCATGAAATCGTAATGTTCATCTATCAAAAAGAACATTACAAAATTCTTAATTAGATTCTCATTTATCATTTATAAAACAATACCTTTAAGATCAATTAACTTATATATATTAACTAAGCAATCAACGAGTTATTACGCAATTGAAGACAAAATTGCAATACAATAGCAAAGATAGTCAATATATATTGCGATTTAGAGAGAAAGAAATAAAACGGATCACAATTTTGTTACCTTGTTGCCCCCTTGATCAACATAGCGCGCTGTATTATTGTAAACGCGTAACATTGGCAACAGTCCATTAGACACACCATTTGTCTATAATACATGTGAAGCAAACATCACAATAATTCATTAACTGATTTTTTTAACTTCCTTAATATTTTACAAGTTATGTAATGCATTTATTCTTAGTGTAAAACTATGAAAGAATTGAAGAGCTCAGCTCTATTTTTGCTGTGATAGTGATGAATTATATCCCTCAGATAAGATTTTAATATAAGTGACAGAAGAATAAGTTGATCAACAATGTAACAAAGTTATGCGAACAATAATAAAAAAGAAGAAAAAAATATATTTAAGAGAAGAGAGTGACAAACCCCTGCAATGTAAGACCCAGCAGCTCTAATGCAGTGAACATTGAGTCCTACCCCCCCTGCACTCTTAGAGATAAGAGCACATTGTTTCAATGTGTCATAGATCCCTTCTATGCTGTCATCAGTCATTGTCAGCAAGAAACAACTACGCAAACATACGATAAGAAAGTGCTAATGCAATAACAATAACCTAATTTATGAAATAAAATGATTCATATGCAATATATGAATCATTTTAAATCTGAATTAATTAAAATATGAATCATTACAATGAGCAATGTGTGAACTGAAGAGATTTCTAAAGTCATAGCAGTAGTTTCAATTAATTAATCAAAATCTATACCAGGCTACATTAACAAAACAAAACATAGACTAGTTAAACTATTTATATCAATTCAATGAAAAACAATTTATTTTAAATGACCAGCAATGTGCATATATTCATTCATCCCAGAAAAGATATCAATGTAAAAAGTATATAAAAAACAAGTGATGAGCGAATGCTAGCATGAACACACTCCATTAATAGATCACCGCTTAGGATTTCAGAAAAAAACACATTAATGCTTAAATAGGTAAAATTCAAAAATTGACATGGAAACAAGATTAAAACAAATATTATTACAACGCGTAACCAGTCAAAACGGCACCGACAAATCAACCCTGATTATTAATTCTTACAGTTGGAGATAGGATTCAGATTGAGGTTAGGATAGTTAGGATCAGTGCTAGGGTTATGATTAAGTTCAGAGCTAGTTAACATTATGGTTATTAAATGAATTGAATGGGTAAATTTATCGGGTTAATGTATCCGGGGCCGTTTTGTCGGGTACCACTATATTCTCATATTTCATAGTAAATAGTATGTTTGATTATTTCAGAGATTACCTGGACAGCTGCGGGCGATTGGTTCCTGAGTTAAAGAGAGTAGGGGAGGCATGAGTGAACCACTTCTCTGATAGAAGGTTGTACGTCTGTTAATAGAATCGATGCAAAATATTATATAAATAATCGTACAAATATTTACATGTAAGGAATCTTCACAAAAGCGATTGTTGATAAATCATACGATAATATTATTTTCGTTTTAAATTCAAGATAATCATCTGATTGCCATACTGTAGTTGAAGACTTATCCCATAATTAAACATTTCTAATATATATTGCGGATCACAAACGAATAGAACACAGGACCTATTGGTTCTAAGTGCAGTATCTATTCCATCACCAAGCTTCTGTATCGCCAAGTCTCATTATTTATCATTTATAAATGAATGCACAATTAACCAATATTATCGCAACAAATATAGATAACGAATAAAATATAGCTCATTTCTAGATGAATAAGTTTTAAATTTTTCAATATTAAAGTTTTAAAAAGATTGAATAGATTAAAATGAAATATAACAGCAAAACTATTCACCTCAATGACAGCATCAATGTCATCAGCATGTATGCCGACTGAGACTCTCATCAACATGTGCTGAGGTCTTTCAGCAACTTTACCGTCTATCTTCAGCAAATAAGATCTCTCCAATGTCTAAGAAAATATATAATATACATGAAACCAAATTTAGTTAAAAATCACGATTTCAAAGTATGACCAAGCATTTATCTTTTGCCTAACGCTTAAAATGACGGAAAATTGGAACTTTTAACAATTTAAATTAATTTAACTATACTATTTCAAACTTTTTGAAGTCAATTAACCAGCTTGAATGAATTAATCTGCCATTAAATTGTATTTAAATTGTATTTTGAAGTAATCATCCTAAATGCACTGAAATATAAAAGCACATTAAAATAATAAATTACAACTATAGAAAGACTTAGCAGTCAGCATACCTTGAATCCAAAATAGTTGTAATTATAGTCCCGATCGTAAATGATAGCCGAGTTGAGCTTATCAGAATTAGCCATGATAACATCATGAGTTTCCTTAGAGATCATAGGCGACACACAGCGGGTAGCGGGGTTGTAATAGTTGTACAGGTTATCCATCACCTCTAAATATTGCATTCAAATTACACGTTGTATTTGCCACATCACAGTTTTCATTATACTATCTTATAGTAGAATTATAAACACATAACATAGAAGAAATAATATAATAAGTAAATAACTAATAAATAAAAAGTACCAAATAAACAAAAGTAACAGTAAAAAGTTTCAAGAATTAGGATTTAAATACAACTTATACAGTTTGTTGTAATTAAATCAAAAAATATTAATAATGCTTAATTTTGGATCATTCAATCTTTACATTTACATAAAAAAAAACTTAAAAATCTTATTTATTAATATTTCTAATTTAATTTAATCATTAATGAGTAATCATTTTACTTTTAATCGCGCAACTACAAAATTATAGAATTTAAACTACTTATTAAAAGAAAATACAATTAAAAATTTGAATTCTATGCAGTATGCAAGACTGAATTAAATTGTTTTTACAAAATGTAGCGTAATTGATTTGAATTATACAAAAAAGCAAACTTTTGAACATCTAAAACAACTAAAAAATGTGCAAAAATGCCAACAAACCGCTGAAGACTTTTTTAGTTTCTTTGTGCAGATTAGACACAGCTATTCTAGCGGCAAGCAGAGCGTAGTCGGGATATTTAGCCGTCATAGTAGCCGCCGTCTCAGCCGCTAAGTTATCTAGCTCAATAGTCGTCACCCCTTGATACAGCCCACTGATTACTTTCATAGTTATGGCAGCCTAAGCAGAGAGTAAGAAATACATCAGGTTATGTTTAACGTCTGGATTACCGTATTATATGAACGATGTCTCAGACAAAGCTCTCACTTTAAAACTTAAGGGTGGAGCGAGTTAGAGAAAATAGTGAGCAATCAGGGATTTGAACCTGGAACTATGAATAGCGCAATATGATATCTAAAATCTGCATGTAAGAAAAATAATTTAAATTTGTAATAAACAAAATTATACAAAATTAAAAGTTCTAATCATACTGAAGAAGTAACAGATCTATAAATTTGATACATTGGGGGTGGGAGGGCCAAAATACAATCTTCTTCAACAAAAAGCAAGCAATTTAAATTTTATAATTTTAATGACACTTAAGAATTAAATAATTGATTACATTCAATAAAAATATAATAAAACCTATCTTGGCAAAGTAAATAAAAGTACTGTCTGGCAAAAATTGTTGAAAAATCCTGCTAACTTTTTAAATAAAGTAACATTTACAATATTTAATTATTTGTAGCGTTTTTCATTTTAATATTAATTAATCGGCAAGCTATTTTAATAAATAGAACATCTATTTCCGAGACCCACCGGATCCACAAATTCCATGTTGAGCCCATAACACAACTTCTCAATTCTGAACGTGATCTTATCAAAGTGGACATCCTGCTTCCGTCCATCTAATAAATCAATAATTATACAAATAATTCTCTTTTAATTGTAAGCAAAGATAACATTACAGTAATATAAATACGCAATCATGTACTTCTTATCAGTTAGAGCTTGTATGTATTATTTTAATTTATTCTACAGCATTCAATTTAAAAATAAACTTTAGTAATTAAATAATACTACATAATCTTTATTTTGACATCCCCTTTAATATAATTCATAACTGAGACATCATATATCCTAACAATGATTCTTGACAAAGTATACAGCTGTGGGTATTTACGACGAGTGCGGTACAAAAAGATTTCGATCAAAATCGAGTTCAAATCAGTACAGACCGATTGCTAACTCAAACCCTCATTAAACTCTATAACCCTAAATCATAATATAATCCTAACCCTAATCACGCCTTAACTCTTACCATAACCCTAAGATATACCGCTAACTAGATCGATTTTATATGGAATAAGTATGTACCGAAATTATATTGTACCGAATTTTCCGCACTCGGCTAATTGAGTCCTTCAATAGAACATATATTGATGAGCACCACCAGGCTTTAGTTATAAAACCCAATGTTGGGGGTTGAAATGCCTCTCCCCTCCCCCCCCCCCAGTCAAACAAAGGAAAAAAACGAGACAAAAATACCACTGTACTTAACATAAGATAAACTTAACCAAATAGAAATAAATGAACTATATACAAAGTCTACAGACCTCGCTTAATGACGTGCATACGCTTGCTACCGTTAGACATCATCTTTAGTTGATTAAATGGTAAGAGGAAATAGTTTTCTTAGTTTTCCCTCGCCGCCTAATTCAAGTCTTTGACAGAAATGAATGAAATTTGGCGCTAAACGTTTTTATACCACACCCACATAGTGCTTACATTTGACTTATACCATGTACCCTAATTCTGTACTTAAAATGCAGAAAATTCAGATAATTTATATAATTAACGAACTTTCGGATTTTTTTAAACATTTATTTTGCGATTTTGGAAACAAAAATAATGGATCTAATCGATGGAATGTACTGTTTCATTACGGAGACCGAAATATGTATTGAACTGTCACTTGGCTGTCACTTTAGTTGTCACTTAGAGTACAATTTAGTTAGCTAGAAATATTGATAACAAATAATTTCTTAGGACTCAGAAATTACAATAATACTTTAACAATAATATTTGAACATTCGAGATCATGTAATCCTAAAAAAATGTAGGGGAGACTGGGGACCATTGATCCTGCGGGTCTCATGATCCCCCCCTGATATTGTTGTTGTGTTTGTGTTTTAATGGAGTTTACACAGAACCGTCCAATGAGAAATCGCGACACATTTTCTGACTTCTTGGCTTAATATTTAGTATCATTCAAATTTTATTAAATAAAAACGAAAATTTGCATCAGTAAGTAAATTTTTATCTCTTTATAACGAACCGTCTAACTTTTGATCGTGTAGTGACTGAAACGAAATGATTACACCATTTTGTACAGCAGTCAATTGGGTATATTAATATATCAATGTTGGTAGAAAATGTT
>JAQIXG010001291.1:0-23107 GCA_034700105.1 Oconnorella tubifera
TCTCTGCCTGGAGTCAGACCCAACAAAGTCGTCCATTCAAGTCGTCCAGTCAAGTCAGGACGACTTGACTGGACGACTTGTTGGCTCGTGTATTCTCACCTTTACTAAAGGGTTCAGCAAGTTAGAAAAATAATAACCTTTCCGAGATTCGAACCTGGACCTGTAGCGTCCGAGTCCAGTGGTTTAACCGCTTCTCTAACAAACCTTGACTGTTACAATGACCATTGTTAATGCTGCTGATGTCTAATAAAATACTATTAAAAGAAGACAAATATAAAATACAATTTAATAAGTACTTTGACAATAACGTACTTAAATTCCGATGAATGAGCATCAAGAAAAGAAAGCTTGCTCAACTCTTCTTCTATAACTTCCATTACATGCTTAGGCACTACCAGATTCTAACAAAATAAATATAAGCCAGATGTCCTATTTATTTTCAAACTACATATAGCTGAGATCTCACTCGTTATCAATTAAATATTATTTGATAAAATATCTCATGTTATCAATCTATATTAATAATAATTGAAAACTGTAAATAAGAAGCTGTAAATCAGATTCTGCTATGAATTAGGATTTGAATTTTGGTATTAGGATTCGAGTTATGAGCGAGATTCGATCTGTGACTAGTTAGTTACTTGAATTCTATTAGTTGCACGAATCACTTTTAACTGAAGGGTGGATATTATTAAAAATTCTCTGATGCAGAATTACAAAAACTTAGTTTTATCAACTTAATATATAAATAAACTTACTATGACAAAGTAACAAAATAACTCTACTTTTATATTAAAATAATAATAAATATAATGACTATTCATATTACGATATCAAAAATTAAACTACTGAAATTAATATCTATAAATATCAATCAACTTATTTACAACATAAACCTACCTTGAGTTTTTCGCGAAACTTTTCCCCAATTGCATCCTTGTCGTCCTTTTCCATTCCTAATTCTTTTTTAATAACTTTCAACTGTTCGTGAAGCATATACTTTCTATGCTGCTGTTTAACTTTTTCCTCAACCTAAAAAAAAAATTGAACCCTTTCACAGAAGAAATTTCACAAATATTTCAACAAGAAAGTTTTACATAAATATCGAATATATAGCTCCGCTATCTAAACTGATTATGTAATTGATATGTAATAGATATGTAATTGTTAATTATTCAAGGCTGGTTAGAAAATTGATTAGAAGCGCTGGATTTGAAATCTATAGGTACAGGTTCAAATCCTGGATAGCTAACTGTGACTATAACTAGCTGCACCCTTTAGCAAGATGCTTAAATTGACATCTACTTCTCTGACATCATTCATATAATAAGGTAATCCAGACATTAAACGCAACCTTAACCTTATTAATATAAGCGAAATCACGAAAAATGCACATCCCAAGCAACCAACTCAAACAGTAAGAACAAACAATCAATTGATTGTCAGTTTATTAGCTTATTGTTTACAGTTATTAAATTTCTTCAGATAATTTACAAAACTATATATCTAAGCAATCAGTCAGAAAAATTGATCATTTAACCAAAATATGATGCGTTTTTTTAAACCTCCTTGCCAATTTTAGCCTGCAACTTGCTTAGTTCATATTCTTTCTTTAGTAAAGATAAAGCCAGCATCAAACGCTTGGCGATCTAAAATACAAATATACTGATAAAAAGACAGCAATAACAACATTTAAATAATCATCCAAATAATACAAATTAAGTTTTTTCATAAATAAATGTATAAAAGGTAAAAAAAAAACCGCTAAATCAATGATAATAAAAGATCCAAAAAGTGAAGATATCCTTTTCAATCAATAATTCCAAGATTTTAATATTTCAAGTTAAAAACTTATATTGACTAATACTCATTTTATTACTTATACTTATATCTATTTTCTTTTTAAAACTTATACTTATTTTATTCCAATATAACTACATCAGCACACAACTATTTTTGATTGTAACTTGTGTAAAAATTAATATAAATCACAATTAAACTTAATTACGAAGATCAATAATAAGAATTTAATCACAAATTTCAATCACGAAACTTTAATCACATTCAATGTTCAATGCCGATTTAAAACTTGACTTCAACAATTAAATTAATTAAACTTTTAACTGGTTTGTTCGAAAAAAGTGCCTTAATAATGTCAAGACAAGTTAGCTCAGTTGTTATACTGCCTAATTCAGAATCAATAGATCCAGGTTCAAATCTGCGTGGAGTGCAATATTTTGCTGTCTTGCCGCATCCTTTGCGATGTATTTAAATCAATAACTATGTCACAAATGCTGATTTTTAAGCAGCAATCTTGATGCTAAACGTAATAATCAATAGTTGATAAAAATATTTAAATTTACGTTAGTTTCTTGAAGTACTTCCTGAAGTTCTGAAGATTCTGAACCAGTTATAGCTGCTCCTGTTGATCCAAAACAAAATATATATAATAAAATAATAAAAATATAAATGTATCATAAAAAAAATAATAAAGAAATAAAAAGCTATCAAAAATCAACAATTCTCATGCAAATTTCAAATTTAAAGAAATTATTAACCAACAAATTGTAGCAAAGCAACATACAGAAAATCCAGTGATGATAAAATAATATGCACGAAATAAATTGCTAGATAGAAAGTAAAAAACCAACCAAGATCACTGAGATAAACAGGATTGTCTATAACTCTCTGTCCACCCTGAATCATTTGTGCAACTGTTTCTCTGAAAATTTAATAAATAAAGTTAAATAATAAATATCATTCAAGGCCTTAATTTAACAGATATTTATTCAATTTGAAACAAAGAAATTTTAAAGCAATTCATTATTAAAATTAATAACTATTACAATAGTAATTATTATTGTAAGCGCATGCTAATAAAATTCAGCTATGTATAATTCAGATTAATTAAAAAATGACAGGATGCCTCATTACAAGTATTTAAATCATGTTCTATCGAGTTAGGGTTAAGTCAGTTAATAAAGTCAAGTTAAGCAAACTACAACTCGTCACACTTAACGTACGAGTTAACATTTAATGAAGTTTAATGAAGAGTGTTTTTAAATAAGATATTTAACAGTCAATTAGAAAATAAAAAAAATCATAAAAAACCTGTAAAGCGGATTCATTGATATAATATCTCGTATTGTTTTGACTACTTCAGCCGTTAATGCCTACAGACATAATAATACTACATTGTAATCTAAACTTGCACTCTGTACTTGTGCAACAAGTGTAGAGTGCAAGTACAGAGACTCTGATAGCTGTTGAATTAAGCGACTTATTGAAGAATGCAATAATCAAATTTTTCCAACATCACGAAACAGAGCCTTAATCCGTTTTTATATGCTATATACTAAATAACGCTGATAAATATTGACTTTCTTTATACCTACTCATATCATTACATCTACCTTGACTTCTTCTGTGGTCTTATATGGATCGTGAGTGACATTCTCAACTTCTACCATCAGAACCTTTGTGATGACAGGAGGCACGATAGCATCAACGCTACCAGACTCCGGTAACGTCTCGTCTAAAACTGAAGTCGCTGAATTACGTCGTCTTAATTTACGCAATCGTTTCGGATCAGAGACTGAATGAGAAATTTTATCAGAATTTTATTTAGATAAGAGTAAAATTACGGAATGAGAAATATTATCAGAATTTTAGTCCAATCTTTAAACATTATTCTATTATTGGTATAATAGGAGAGTGTTTTAAATTATAACTTACTACCCTGAGTATCAAGAATCAGAAAGAAGTGAGAACAAAGAAAATTCTGGCACCTTGAGTGAAAGCAACTATTTAAAAAAAAGTTTACGTTTGGTTAGTATCACATTGGCATAATAGAATACATAGCGATGTAAAAATATTGATTTATTATAACACCAAACTTCAGTCACCACAAAACAAAATCAATACCGATGTCACGAACATATTCCACAGAAACCAAATAATTGATAAATACTCAAATCTTATTATAGTCCACTAAATGCTCTTTTTAAGATTAAATTAATATTTGTTCGATGACTAAGATGAAATCAGTATATAATCTTGGTTAACAATCATTATTCTAAGGATATAAAAATATCCCCTTTAAAATAAAATAAAGTTTTGTACGAACTACAAAAGACCTGTTTTATTATTGACTTCAGTTGCAGGGATAGGATCACTGGGGGGTGGAGCGTACTCTGCATCTTCAGGCAGTAATCCTGTTATACGAATCCTATTAACATAAGTCTAAATTATACTTGGATTATAATCAAATGAAATAAGAATGGGATCAGATAAAACACATTTTTAATAATAATGATTAAAATATCGTCAACAAATAAAAACTAAATCTACAATATATCAGTAATTTTAATTCCAAGGTAAGTGTAAATTACCAGAGAAGATTTTAATTTCAAGGTAAGTGTAAACTACAACCTGCGATGTCCCATTACAATCATTCTCAGTCGATCACCGAGATCCTGTAACTCGTGAATCTGGACAAAAGTACCCAGAGGATAGATCTCATCTAGGCGAGTGACTACCTCCGCTTCATTGCTGGAAATGATTAAAAATCATGTTTATGTTAAGTTTATATTAAGTTTAAGTTAAGTTTAAGTTAAGTTTAATGTCATGGATTACTGTACAATATGAATGATATCACAGACATAGCTGTCAATTTACATGTCATACTAAAGGGCGCAGCAAATTAAAGAAATAGTGAACTATCCGAGATTCGAACCTGGACCTGTTGTGTCCGAATCAAGAGCTCTAACCACTATTTGACATTTACACATTCTAAACTTTCTTAAATAGTAACCCGAGATAATAAATAGCTGATTTAATATAGTTTCTGCTGATGAATTAGTTAAAATAAACCTTCAATCTGTTTATTGAATCAGTTTAATACAGTTAAATTAATTAAAGCATTTATTTGATGATGTTCTTACTCATCTTCTCGTTTAAGAAAGATTCCAGCGTACGGCTGGTTGGACTTTACTTTCCTTCGAATGACATCAACTAAACTTTTATCTGAAATCTGCAGACATCAAACAAGATTAAATGATTGAAAACTAAAGAAAATTATCTTATATAAGCTTTCATCCATCAGAAAGTAAGAGAATATCTTCTGAAGTTTGTGTTTAATCAGTCGAATGTGGTGATTATTAAACATCAATTTTAGAATTACTATTTCTATGTAATTTAAAGATTTCAAATAAATAAAAATTCATATTATAAGTATTGACAAGAACAGACAAATTATATACAATAGTATCATTCGGAATATTTATGCTTATTCATTTACAATAAAACTAATAAATAATACACAATACAATTAATCCAAATATTAATGAAACGTAACAATATATCATACCTCAATCATTTTAATAAATCGTGGAAACAACGGATTTCTTCTCACAGCAATCGCAGGGACCCTCGGCCACTCCTCGGGGACTGTCATAGGAGACAAGGCCATGAGGGGCGGGGGAAAGTCCGGCCCCGGACGCGTCGTACCGTCATCATCGCTGCTCTCCCCATCAGACCCGCTCGATGCCGCCCCACCAGGCGGAGCCTCCCCTCCTTCCCCTGGGGGGTCGGGATTTGACGAAAAATGCCGTAATTGGCGATAATTATAATCTATGGAGTTTCTACGATTGTAAATAAACCCAGGAAATATATTTCTCTCTGAAAGTCTCCTAAATGCATTACTACTAAAACCTCGTAACATTTTATTTTCTGTATTGTATTGCGACAATGGGGACGATTTGACCGACTCCCCCATTTCACCACCCATTCCCCCGTTGGACCTACACCCCGGCATCACCTGGGAAAAGACCCTCGCCTTCCCGTCAAAACTATAAGACATAGATCGACGCGCTATCTTTAACACGCGATGCATTGGCACGGAATAATCGGAGCTTAATCTGCGATTAAGTCCCTCGTTGGATAAGTTATGATAACGAGAGATTAAACTAGAGTTAAATCGAGAAATTAAACTCCGATTAAGTTGTAATCTGATGAAACTCGCCATTGTTTACTTTTATTGAAACATGTGTGCCAAGTTCAAGTTCGTTTACAAAATCTAGAAATGTGCCGAATAGTGTGTTCCAAACAGTGCGTCTCAATTGATGAGAATATTGTTAAATATCATTTGTTTTGTAAAGAATTAATTTTATAAGAATCTGCTATTTTAAAAAGAGCACAATGTTAATAATTTGGGGGGGGGGGGGTGGATACGGTTCTCTTCAGAAAAAATTGCTTATTTTGATGTTACAGCGACAAAAAATGCCCGTTTTTACATGTTATTACCGCCCCCGTTTCCTCCTCTCCTTATGTTCTGGATCCGCTTTGAGATTGCTCGGAAGGCTTGTTGTATACTATAGCTTGCGTGTTAATTTTCTGCTAATGTACGATGTTATGTATGGATTATTACAATGGATTCAATTAATAGCTGGGTTTTATCCTATATCTTGCTCAGATTATATGCTTCATATAACGTGCGCGTTAAACTTCAGTTACTCTGTTCTTACTACTGTTGAATCTGTTAACATGTTCATCATGAAACCTTTTTACATAACTTGTAGGCTGTAGCTCTATTGATGTAGAAATTTTTATTTTATCTCAATTTAAATAAGTTATTTTATGTTTATCTAAGACATCATAGTTTTATTATCTAATTCATGCATTTTATATGATAATAGTATATTGGAAACTTTAATTCCTTGATATTCTTTCTGGCCTCAGGTTTCTAAGATGAAGGAGTACTATGGCATCATATTAGCTGACTAAAAATTATAGTGACCTACCAATATCTTACAATAATATGCTTCAATTTTTATCCATGTGATTTGTTTAATATTCAATTATTGAATTAATGATTGAATGCAACAATAACAATATCATCAACTTAGCATCAAATTTTACATTTATTGTTTAAATGGAATGTATTTTATTAGATACTGTTTGGTACAGTTCACTCATTTCCACAAACATAGCATGAACAGAATATTACGCTATTTATAAAACTTACAACATTTCAAAAAAGAGAATAAACACAAATAAAAACATGATACAAGCGAAATTGTTACCAATATTATAAAGCAGTTTCCAGTACAATCTACATTCATATTCTCGATAAAGCTAATTCATTAAATAAATTTTAAATACACACAATATTCAACAAAATAATATAAATATTAGTTTTGAAAATAAAACATTATTTTTGTTATCAACAATAATGCAAACTAAAATAATAAAAGTAAAATTTATACACACTAGAAACATAAGTAAAGACTTGGACACTTATTGAAATCTTAAAGTTTGCAATGCCTCGAGTTTCTTTTTCAATTTAAATATTTAAAATATCATCAAACAAATTATCGAGTCAATCGCTCAAAGGCTATATTGCTCATTCTCAAAAGCAAAGCAGTCAAGTCAAGACATGTATGTAATAGCTATTATATACATTGATCATTTTAACAAAACAATAAAGCACATAGTGTAAATATGATAGCAAACACACTGTAATAAATTACAAATAATCTACAAACTGAAACATGATTGATGATGTTAAAATGTTATCAAATTTATTTCAATATAAAAATATACTTAATATCTTGAAAGCAAGCCATTGCCATTTACATACTGGCAGAATTCATAAGTGCAAAAAACAAATGTTTAATGCTGAGATTAATTGGTAGCATTTTTTAATAATTTACTTTATATTACTTTATATAAGATTTAACAAATCATTTAATTATATTAAAAGTCTACCATATCTGAGGGGATTACAAATGTTTCTGTTACAAAGTCTCACTTTAATTTCTTCTGCTGATAGACTTTTAGTCTCAACCAAAATGAAAGTACTCTTGAGCTTCATACTTTCATAGAGGAGAGTCTATCTTGGTACAAAAAAGGCACAGTATCAAAGAATCAGTGACCCTTACATCTACATAGGATCACCAAGTTGTAAACACCATTGGATCAAGAAGTAATATCTAAATGACATCAATTTATACCTAAATCTTCTATTTAGACTTCATTCGCTGAAGTGAGGTCTTCATTTTAACCGCCGCAACATTGTGACTTTGAAAAACTTTCAGCGCACCATTCCTCGTCGCTCCGACAATGAAATTCCCCTTTGGCGATATTCGCAGTCCACACGAGTCATACTTTACAGCAAAAGGCTCATCAACAGGAAGTGCTGCCACGATTGCACCCGATCCTATATCACAAACTGTGAGCCATAGAGAATCGCAGAGAAGCGTGTGAGTATTTGTCAGCATGCCAACAATGTGAGTCTCGCTGATCATATTAAGTTCTATATCGCTCAAAACATCGCCATTTGCTGCATTCCATACTCTACAAACTGATCCGCCAGTGCAGACACCCATTAAGACAGTGCCATCAGTAGAGAATTCAACATCGCTTGTACCAATCTCTGGTAGCCAAGTGCTTTCAGACGGTAATTTCAGAACTACGTTTAAGGCATTATCACCACTGCGTAAAACAAGAACTCCACCGATGTCACGACGTTGGCTTACTGCCAGACGATCTAACGCAGGTGAAAGTTTGATGTAAGCGATATCAATCTTGGCTTCTTCGCTGATCAATGCTCCTGTGCGCTGATTAAACACTTTAAGACATTGCCAGTCGCACTTACAAAGAGCGACAACATTACCAGTGGAGGGCATTATACTGAAATCAGCAATAACACACTTTGATGAGCTATTCTGAGCATTTATTTCAACGATTTTACTGCCAGGCCTAGCGAAAGCATCCTGAATGTATATAGAAGAGGGCAATGTACTAAATACGATGCTTATTGTAGAATCCTTTGGTGAAATGGCACAAATTTGAAAGTCATTTTCATTTAGTTCTTTTAAGCTAGTGGGTAGCGGAAGTGATCTTTTAGTACCATGAGCAATGTCCAGAACAATAATCTCTCTACCTTTGTTTAGAACAGCAAAGCCACTATCAGGAGTGGTTCGACAGATATCAAAACGAGATTCGGTATCAAGAAAATATTTCTGATTGAGTATATCATGAGTGGTGGACTTTGTATCAAGTTTTTCATCAGAAAACAAACGCTTAAGTATACGTAATTCATCAGTTTTCAAACGCAATGTGGAAGTAGATGTGAAATTTTCAGTGATGTTCAAACCTTTTTGATATGTTACAACTGGCTCATCCGAGCGTGGAATGAAATTAATATCTTGTATTGTTGTATCAAAAGCTGTAAAAAGTTCATTGTCAGACTTTTTGTCAATATTTTCTAAGTCAGAAAATTTGTACAAGTGAATTGAATTGTTTGCAACTGCCAGCAACAATTTATCTAATGCGAGCATGTCCAAAGACTCGCTTATTCCATAAAGAATGGTATGTTCATCAGGAGGCTGGCTGGCAGACCATTTCTTCCATCTGCTGATGATCATGTGACCTTGATGCATATATTTTTGCATTGTCGTTAACTGTGAACCATTACTGCTAGAAATAGATGACCGTTCCGTTTTATTCATTATTACTGGGCGAGAATTTTCCTTTATTGACCACAAGTAATTTTTCATGTCTAAAGGCCGTCCTTTCTTGAGATCTTTGGATCGAATACTGCAGCCAATAATTACACTGTGATTTTCAACGAATGAACATTTAGTCAACATGTCGCTGTCTATTTCAGTTGTTTGCACTATTTCAAAAGTTGATGTAGAAAATGATGTAACTTTCATTTCGCATTTGTTTGTCTGTTTAACGCAGGTGCAGAGTAAACTTCCGTCAGATGAGAATGCACAAGATTTAATACCAAACTGAGGGCTTCCACCAAATTTAAATCGTAGAACTTCCAATGATTTTACACATTTCTTACTTTTTAAATCAAAAATAAGAACATGTAACGATCGCCCATCAAATGGTAGAGTTGTGACACCGCAGCACAGAAAATTAGCCGATGAATCGCAGCATTCAATTGAATAGCGTTCTTTTAAAGGAATGCTATCCAAATTAAGTCCACTAGCTATGGCCTTGCCAGTTTTCATACTAACATATGATACCAGTGATCCGACAAAAACATTTGTGTTATCTGGGAGTATCGTAATACACCAGCCTGAACGTTCTTTAATTGCGTTTATATTAATCGACTCAATCAAAGAATCACAAGTAGCAGTGCTGAGCACATGCATCTCAACATCTGCATCCTTGTTTACAGTTAGAACAGCTATTGATTTCTGATCAGACGATGTATCGATGTCACAAATTGTTCCCTTAAGACGCTTTACAACAGCCGGCGTATCAGCTACTGCAGTCAGATCCTCCAACCAAGGCTTCCCTACAATATCTATTCTAGCGTTCTGTTGGATTCTAGGTAGAGCTCCATAGTTGGCTACTATGTGCAGCAAAAACTCCGGATGAGATTCAACTTGAGTTCCCTTTCTCAGCAAAAATTCATAGATAGCCTCAATCTGTTCATTCAGATTTGTATATTTTTTCATGTAACTTTCAAGCGTGATCAGTTTATGGCTATTACCATTTTCCTGATAGCGAGAATGTGTATAGTCACTGAGTAAAGTTCTTAAATCAACCTTCGAAACTTTTAGCTTTTCTTCAATGTAAGTAAGGCTGCAGAGTATCTTTGCGATGTTTTCTTGCTGTTTGGCGACATCAGTTAGATGGGTCAGTGCATTTTTTAATGCATAATCTTGAAGATTTTTTACCACAGAACCCCTTGCAGATTCTCCAGTGACTGCACTCAGCCATTTCATAATATTAACAGCCATTTTCTGTCTAGCATCACCAATATTAGGCATCAAGTTTGGACAAGTTGTATCAGTAGATTGCAGCCAATCGGACAGATTTTTGTGACATAAACTTGCGCAGTTATCAGCTATAATTACGCATCCACCCAGCTGAGAAAGCGCTTCATCAACATTTAAAATTGAATTAATCTCTGTAAATGCAGCCATAGCAATAGGTTCTTGCACAATTACTAGAAGCTCAACAAATGATTTATACACAGCGGATGCTTCCTTAGCGGATAGTTGTTTACAAATATAATCATACAATCGCTGAAACGACTCTTTGTAGATATCAACAAGACCTGATGGAAATCCGGAAACATCTCTTAAAGCCAGTTTAGTCCCAGCTGGCAATGCTTCAAGTCTTGCTTTCAGTAATCGAGCGCACAAGAAGCTACCTTGGGAATTCTGCATAAGCTGCGCTTGAGCACCATCCAAGCTGATACGATCAATGAATGGTGTCATTGGTTCTTTGAAATAACGCCTGAGATCAACGCTCATAGATTCACTAGTACCCTTGACTTCGATGAGTTGAACGCTGTTAAGTTGTGTAACGAGCTGATTGTCATCATTCAGCGTTATAAAGAGGTACAACCAGTCTGGAGTTTTCTGGGAAAATGTATTGATTATCTGAAGAAGTTCATCTCTCTGAGAAAGATCACATTCATCAACAGCATCGACAACAATCATCATGTGTTGATCTTCGTTATGCTCAAGTTTGAGATTCATCAGTGGCTGAGTGATCAATGCATTGAATAATTCATGAAGATCCCCTCCTTCGATGATCTGAAGAAGAATATTAGGACGAGCAACAACTTCAGCATAATTAGACATTTCATTACAAAAATTATAAGCCAGTGACAATAGCATTGCAACAGCGTAGTTTTGCTGAGGATGAATTGAATGATAGTGGAAGAAATGACATCCGGCTAATTCTTTACAAAATTTACGACATACTTCCGAAGCAAAACACGTCTTTCCAATTCCGGACTTTCCATGGATTGCCATAACCCTGGATCCTTTATCAGCGTCTTTTCCAACAAACCACTTTTCAACAGCTTGCATCAGCTTCTGCCTAGTGTTTGGACATAAAGGATTCGAGTCTATAATCGCCTTATTTTCAGGATAAAGATTAATAAGTAAAGCTGAAAGGGTATAAAGAAGTTCTTCTCTCGAATGAGTTTCGGGTTCAATTTGGATAGTTTTAATTGGGCTAAGCTGGGATTGTAAAGGTGTGGATGAATATTTTGGTGATGAGATGGAAGGTGATGTTGATGGAGGGCTGGAAACAGATGAAGGTGATGCGGGGGAAGTGCTCGAAGAGGGAATACGGCTTGTCGGAAGCTTTGACACAGGCTTTGTGCTTTTCTCTTTAACCTACATGGCACAAAATATAATAATATCATGCACTATAGATAGAATTACTACACTAATAGCAAATTTGTATGCTAAATATGCCCTTAAGTGATTTTATAACAAACATCAATGCATACTTAAGAAAAAAAATGTAGAAATTGATATATCCATGAGTTAGTTAAACTTTAAAGCAGATTGCGATCTTAAATCATCATCACATACTAACATACTTATTTCTTTCTGTTCATTTAATTTCATTTTTATGAACAATTGCACAGTTTGTTCTTTTAGAATTTTGAAATGATTTTATGAAATAAAAATGACTCAGAAATGCAAGTTTAATTTGTAAATAAATGATGCAATACAGTCTTTATTAAATTAATCATATCTCATGACTATATAGTATGTGCAAGACAATGTTTAACTGAAAATCAATTAACTGATTCAATAAAAAATTTAAATTAATTATCATGTTCAGCATACTAGTTTTAAAATTGAGAGCTTAAAATTTAATGACATGTTTAAACATACAGCGGCATACACAATGTATACATCATAACGACGCTTGCAAGATAGAACTTATACAGTAAATAATAAAAACTGACATAAATATTAAACAAGTCAACACTTGAGTATCTCAAGTGATAGTAAATGCTACAAATTTTCTCTCCTATAATTGCACTTTATCAAGTTCATAGAAATTATTAACACACGCACACACGCACACACGCACACACACGTAAAAACATCAAAATAACAATAATATACTTAATATGTTAAAAAAGATATATTATGTATACTATGTATAATGCATATATAAATTATGCTGATAAGTTTTTACTTGCAAAGTATTACATTTTTTTTTGGCTGAATCTAATTTGAATTTTAAAAGTTCAGTCAATTTTCCTGCAAAATAAATGTTATTCCTACCTAAGTACATATAGGCATTCTGTATTTCACTTTCACTATAAGATTAATAGGCTTATGAAAATTAATCTAAAAGTTTGTTGATAAAAAGACCCTTTACTGAAGTACTAGGCTTTACTATATGTAGCCTACAAATCTCACACGCACATATGATTTGAGTATATAATTGAGTTAGGTATCAACTACACTAATCCGATTTGCACACATAAAATTCAATTGATAATATTGTTAATCTAGACTGAAAAGCTAAAATTCACAACTGAAGTAGAAGAGTTATAGAGTATTAACTATACTGTAAACAAAACGATAGTTAAATCATAGAATCTTTTTTATCCAAAGCAATAGAACTGAAATAATGAAATAATTGTTTACCCAAATAATGTTATAACTTCTATGGATAATGTTTAAACATTTACAAACAAGTCTGCTCTGAGCAAAAAGATGATTAATGCAATTTATAGCTCAACTAGATTCTGTGTGTGCTTTGGAGCAAATTTTATATACTACACTATTATTTCTTCATTTAAAATATAGACTATATGCTTAATAAGTATAATCAAGTGCAATGAATGAATTGAAATCAAATAAATTACAGTGTAAACAGAATAAATGGCCAAAGTGTACACTCTGTATACTGAGTGCAAAACAGTACCTTCTTACTTTATGAATAAGTTTACTCATATACTATGTTACAAATTGCTTGTTACACTACTTAGAATCCATATATAAGCCTACATTAATAAATAACTAAATTGCTTACTTGTACATTTGTCTGTGAATCTAAGATGTTATTATTGTCAGCCTCTTTCACAAATTCTGAAGACTGTTTCAGACCAGAAGTTATAATACCAGACTCTGGAGTTTTCATCACAGGTTCTGCTTGATTCTGCTGAAGACTAAATCCATTGATATTATCCTTACTTTTATTCTCCGTTATTGGTTTTGAAGAAGAAACTTGTGAAACAGACTGAGCTGTGTTTTCTGAGATCTTCATAGGCTCAGAAGTTGCTATTATTTTAGTGTTTACTGACTGTTGTAAGGTATTACCATATGAAGCAGTAGCACTGTCTGATTTCCTTGTTGACGTTTCATTTGAAGTACTTGATGTTGGTGATATAGTTACTAATGCTGTTGTATCAGCTACAGGGGAACCAACAGTAGATGTTGTTGGAGATGATTGTAATTTAATTGGAGATCTAAGTTCTGTCCCATTGGTATCTTTTGCAGACCTAATCGCTTTCATTGCATCAAAAATTGCCATATTAGGCTCCACATTCATATCCACTGATGGGCCTCGCTTTTCTGAAGGAGATTTCATATCTAAACTTTTACCAATTTCAGATTTTCCTTGTAGTCCTGTTGGAGAAGAAATTGTTGCTGAATTTGATTGTTTGATTTCAGTAACTTGTTTCTCATCTTTAAATGAACTTTCTTTTGTATGTTCGGTTTTTGTCCCAGTATCAGAAGTATGAGGAACGGCCGAAATATTTATAGGACTAATAGCTGGTGATTTCGTTGAAGTGCTGTGTACAACGATAGACTGAACTGTAACATCAGGAGAAATAGTACAATCGCGCGATTTTGGTTCTGTTACCTTTTTAATGATATTTTCATCATTAAAAGTTTTTTCTTCAGTGCCATAAGTTGCCGATTGCTTATTGCCATGCTCTCCTAACTTTGGCTCTGTAACCTTTTTAATGATATATTCATCAGTTGGTTTCTGCTCACTCAAATCAGAATTATAAACTGAGGGTTGTTCATTACCGTAATCGCGTAATTTTGGTTCAATTTCCTTTTTGACAATATACTCTTCAACATTTTGAGGCTTATAATCAATTACACCAGGAGCCTGAATTGCAGCACTCTTATTACTGCTTCCTTGGTCATCAACTGAAATTTTTATTTCATTTAGAACATCCTTTTTCAAATCAGAGCTCCTATTTTCCCTTTTCTCGGGTAATATTGAAGGTTTTAGAACATCAGCTGATGGTGAATTAGCAGTAGCTGTATTTTGACTGGATGTTTCTTTTTGTAAAACAACTTCAGCCCTGGGTATGTTTTCTTTTTGAGATTCAACTGACTTTTGTTTTTTCTGAAAACATTGAGCAAAAACGAAAAATGTCAAAGTGAGCTTACAATATCAAACTAGATTAAAATTATATTAAGGATTTAAAGATTAATATAAAGAAGTCAAGTAATGAGAGCACTTGACTCTTAAAACAGTGCATTAAATAATTTGTGTTCTTAGTCTCTGGGTGCAAGAACACAAAGTTTGAATTTTACTCACGAAGAGCAGCTAATGAGAAACAGACTTGAAACGGTAATGGCATAACTTAGAATCCGGCCATTTCCAGTTTATTGCTTCAAATCATGATAGATCACGATACAATTGAGCAACAATTTTTTTTTATAATTGAGGCTAAAGTAGTAATATTAAAAAATAAGGTGCTGGTTAAAGTTAGCAATGTTTAAAAGTAAGGTGTAATAATTTTTATACACACACCTTAAGATTTAAAAACAGTGATTATATGTAGCAAATATTAATACAGTTTAAGGTTTTGTCTATAAGCTAGAGTACTGACGAGTTGTAAATAATCTTAGTTGGAACAAAATAGATAGAAGGAAACGGTAGCCGGGGGTTGTTTAGCTAATGAAAGCCAATAGGAATATTACATTTCTGTAAAAATTACATTCATTACTGTACATTATATTTGTAATTCATATCTCTGGTTTTGGTTTTCAGCTAATCACCAACTAAGAGTGCATAGCTTAAGGCTAAAAAATATTTTCAAATTTCCATAATTAAAAAAACTACAGAAGCTATGCAAGAAATAAAGCTCCCTCGACTGCGAGTATATATAGAATATCGATTACAATAGTTACTGACTAACATTTGACTTTAAATATTTAATTGTTAGGGAAACAATTTTTTTAATTGTTAGTCAGTGGCGTAACTACCGTTGTAGCAGCTACAGCAATGCTGCGGGGCCCGGGCGTATTGGGGGGCCCGGGCCAGACCCAAAATGAAAAAATTTATGCGAACATTTTATTATCAGGTCAGTAAGCTTATTTCATAAAAGCGTGGCCAAAAAAAGAGCAAGGACCAAAAAAGGTCATCACTGTTGAAACTGGTTTTATATTGGAATTTTTTGGGACACCAGAAATTTTATGGGGCCGCGTACAAAATCTTGCAGTGGGGCCTGCGGTAAGGTTGTTACGCCACTGGTTATAGTCCATAACTTATTAATAATTTATTCAAATCAATGTTGTATGATCGATTTTTTCATACCAACTAACGATTTTTTAATAATACAACACATGGTACCGCATGGGCTTAAAATAAAATATTAAAAGGTTAAATGTATCAGTCATTATTGCCCTTTAACTGTGTGTGTATTACTACTGCATTTGATAACTTCCGCACGGCTGGCATTTAATTGTAAGACCTCTCTCTATACAGTGCATGTATCACTGAATTCCTGTTATCTAAATTCTGACATATGCACTGAAAGTCACAGCAAGGGATTACTGAAATTATCCAAGATAAAGTAAAAATTGAGTAAAAATTGTCATTTCAATGCTTCCTTGATAACAATATTGAAATAATACATATTATAATTTCATATCTAAATACCATTTTAAAATACTAATTAAATTTCCATTCATTTCATTCATTAAGTCATTCAATTTGTAGAATTCATGAATATAAAAATTACGAGTGATTTAAATATTCTCATTTAATTCTAGTTGTTCACCACATTGCATTAATATACAATGATATAATTGTAGAACATATATTAAAGACTGTAGAATTTGTTACACACTTTTATTATTTGGGCAACATAATACAAACAGTGGAGATTTAGAGACGGGTACGGGGTAATGGTCCACCCAGTTATATTTTGAAAAAATATCTAAAGACTTAAGTGCTTAAAAATATATAACTATTTTCCATTTTATGGACTCAGTACACCTCCCCCACCACGATAAACAATAGCTATCAAATTTATTGATAACAGTTACTATTGTTCGACTGCATATACTGATAAGTATAATAGTATATATATGCAGTCGTTATTAATTTAATTCAACTTTTTTTAAATAATAGAATTATTAAATAAAAATTACATTACTAATAACATTTAGTAGACATGTAACAATTGCTTTCCAGGTTATACTAGTTTTTCATGGAACTACTCACACGTCTAGTAGTAAACTTTGTGTTTATTTCTGCAGCAAGAGGTTCGGATAATTCTCAAACTATAAACACGATACTAAACGTGATAGGGAAACGCTTTCTTACAAACATTCTAGTCATTAGTGCAGAGATAAAATGCTGAATTGTAAATACATCACGAGTCTCACATGCTTGGATTCAATTACAACAGCCAACTGATACATTACACATTGAACATAAATCAATCAGTTTACCATTGGCAACATGTAACATTCATAATATTATTATGGTCACATAAAATTCGATCTTTTTGATTGCATAGACACTAGCAAAACATTTATTATGATACTAAGTTATTACTAACAAAGGTAACAAAAAAATCAGATCGGATTTCTTATGTATTATGATACTCAAGATAATGTAATCATCATTAATATTTTTGCAATAGACTTGATTTGCTAGCTTTTTAGCCTTATCAACATGAAAATATATCTTAAATAAAATTCTACAGTAATTTTAACTGTTACTGATGTAATGATTTGTTTTATTTCCAAAAGTATATACAAAAAACAAATTTAACACAGCTTAGTCAATATCTGAATACAGATCTATAATATCTAATTTTCTTAATGAAAAATGTTGAAAATTGAAATTACAATAATTAAATTTCGGAAATAAAAACAATACAAACGATGTATCATTTGTATTTCAATATAATTTAGGTGATAATATTATAATTTGATATCATTAATCTTACTGCTATTATACTATTAATTTCATACGCTTATACTAACATCATGAACCAATTGGGAAATCTGATAATATTCCTGTCAGTCTATGATTCACTTGTCGGCTCCTCGGAGACTGAGAAAATAATTTAGTTTCGCTTACCATGACTAAGCTACATACAAGCTACAGACATTTCATTTTTCATCCTGGTTAAAAATACTAGGTGCTCTCAAATTCAAACACTTCTTTTATTAAATATAAAATACAGTATATGCCCCGGTATATGCCAAATGTTTTATAGATATTTGATCACTAATTTGTAGTGAATTTTACCAAAACAATTTTACAAAACTACCTAATTAAAATCTTTTATTGATGTATAATTTATAACAAATTATTCACATTTATAATGTATAAATGTATTTAATTTTATTTCTAAATGTATCTATGTTGTACTTTTTCAATCTTGTCTCGGATCATATCTAAAAATCACGTTTGTTCAGTTTTCATAGATTTCTGTTCCAAATTGTTTAATGTCATCAATAATACATCTCCCTAAGTACAACTGTTGTTGATTCAGTCTCAACACATTCAATGCGAGTTCTGATTATCTTTCGTTGAAAAAAATCTAAGTATTAACTTAAAAAACTTTTACTCTTACAATTTTACAAATATTCTTCACAAAAGTACTGAACCCACTTTGCAAACTCACAGGAATTCTAATCATCATATTTAATCATCATATTTAATCATATTTAATGAAAAAATTCTAATCATCATATTTAATCATATTTAATGCATACCTCGTCTCGTGCCTTGTCAAATTATAAAAACTTGAAATAAATTATTGAAAGAGATCGATGACAGTGAGAAATACAAACAATACAAACAATATCACTGACTAAATTAATCATCAAAAATCCATGAATCCAAATTGAACACCCTACCTTTTCATCAGAAGTAACAATCTGTTTCACAACCGTTGGGCCTCCAGATTCACTTCCCTGAGGTCTCACCCTGTCGGCTCTTGCCTCACTTGGCCGCTGCTTCTCCGCTCGTCCCCCCTCTTCCTTCGATCCTCGTCCAGGCTTGGCTGTTCCGTATGGAGCCTTATCCGGGTCAGTAGTTTTTGATCCCTTAGCGCATGACCCTCCCATGATAGTAGGCTTAGTTCAATTATAAGCTTAGGTAATACTCCAATTGTATTTCCTTAATCACAGCAAGATTCTGTATAACATGAACTTAATTTCAAACAAAATCTGAAGTTCTATCATAATAATTACAGTAGTCTTCACTGTTTATATGCTGTAAACTCTGCATGATAAACGTCTAGAAATTGCATAAAGTTTTAATAATTATGAATAGGCTAAATCTGTAATTAACTTAATCGACAAGCACAGCATTGCAAAGTCAGTATTATTACTGACTTCATAGAATCACAGCGTTACTGACTCATGACTGCAGTATAACTAAAAAAAACGACCGGTATACTTAATGGTAAATATTAAGGCTTTTCACATGATATAGTTAAATTTTGACATTCAGAATTACATGTTAATGCAAATATTACAATTTATATAACCTGCTTCCTTCTAAAGGCTGGATATAAAAATGTTACAAAAGCTATGTTACAAAATCTATTTTATAAAAGGCTACTGCTGCAAAGTAGTAAAAAATTAAAATTTGTCATTGAATTTTATTCCAGCTAGTTACATTGTATTAGCCTACGCTGTTAAGCTATTAGTTATAGTGTATACACTAACAATATTGTATTAATATTTGGCCTACACTGTTATTGATCTTACATTAATTGCTAGGTATATACATACGTGTAGTAGTTAGATACGATTCGCTAGCCTTGAATTATTAAATATTGTCTACTACATACACAAGTAATGACCCTTGAATAAATTTAGATGCAGGTTTAACCAAAGCCGGATTAACTTAAATATACTATAGGCCTACAGGCTACAATAACTGTTAAGCCTCTGTCTATATTATCAATTAGTCATGCTGAATGCGTAACTAGATTATATAAGCCTATTTTAACTAACTTGCATTACTAATAAGTAGGACTCTAATTACTGTTTAGCATAACAGCCGATAAGTGAAACAAAGAATGTCTTCATTATCAGTAGAAGCCAACGCTTTGCTGTTTAATTGCCGTTTCTAGATACTACAAGTACGTGATGAAACAAATTCGCTAACAAACGAAAGACTCGATCCAGTTAAACTTGTCAAAATTTGTGAAACTTTCACATAATAGATTATAAAATCAGCCGCGTCTAAATTTATTATACAGAAAAATATCGAGCACGAGAGCTACCTGCATTAATAATAACATTTATAATAACTGTCAGTCTACTTCTAGACCTACGAGCTTGACAGAAACAAATTTGATTTTACAAAAAGCAACAGCTTGTTGCTACTGCATTCATGCTGCAAGCCGACCCGATCCGTTCTAGGTCACTTGACAGAGAGCGCGATTCTGACTAGACGAGTTTAATAGACGGTGGCGCGCCTGGGGCCTACAATTATTCAGTTATTATTGTATTCAAATTACAACTTGAAGACTTCGCATAAATAATTATACGTTACACTGGGCGCCACATTGCGGAAAGGTAAGATCAGCGAAGTTTGAACGTTGACCTAGTTATAGAAAGAAGAGACTGAACGGGGAGATTTCAGTAATGTTCACGAGTTTGTTTTTCTGATTTTTGTTTTAAAAGTAATATTATAGAGTATACATGAAGACATTGCAGAAATTGCAGTGTCAATAGTACCATTAATAATATGCTGATTGGTTATACTATACCGTACAATAACAAAAAAAGTCTTAATTCACTTTTTGTACACTCTTCATCTCTTCGAGTCCTCCTATAATTTCATCCCAATCAGTTGCAGTAGTGGACACAAATGAAAATAGCTTAAGATCTGATAAAAGAAGTGATCATCAATCATCAGAGTTTCGTTTGAAAAACTTTGTTTCATGCTCTCTGTTTTTAAATTGTATGCTAAGTTATTATAGTCTGTATAGTTGTAGGCTAATTGTACAGAAAGTAAAACTGTCTAGAATAACTATATATAATAACTCTTGTTCTCGTTTAGTAATCTTTTAAATTTTGAACTTCTAGTTGTGGATTCTGTTATAGGGCAGGCCTACAATTAGACGTGTGTACACTATGCAATAGTATATGATACAACCTGGAATCAGTCATCAATCACTATACAGTTCTCGTTATAGAATATACAGCAGTCAGTGCAATGTAATTACAAAAACTTGATTTCAGTGCAGCATCATTATTGTTAACAATTATCTGAAACTTTTGAACTACAGCCAAAATATGAAGCTCATACGTATGTTATGACATTATTATTAGCCCTGCCAATTTATTCTTTTGTTCAAATGATGGAAATTTGATATAGGTTTATAGGTTATAGATAAAAATATAATATGTTATATATGAATTATTACGATGAGTGGGATGAGATATGAGGGGGGAGATCATATTAACTGTTGAAAGTGTCACATTATCGTTAAGGATTTAAGGAGTTCAAGATTTAAAGAGTTGAAACAATGATAACAATTCATTGAATGAACAATTAATTTAAATGAAATAATTTATTGAAATAACAAAGTCTTCGATATATGCCTACTGAATAATATGTCTATTATACTCTCAAGTCTATAATATAATTACTGGTATCTGGTCAATGCATATATGATATATCTAAAAGATATATTAGCTGAAAGCTATGGCCAGAGTGTGTTGATACGCCAAAATAAGTTAATTCAACTGTCTGTTTTCTGATTTATCATCGAGTCTACAGAATGCATGCATTCTGAAGTTAATAACTTAAAATACTTGCGATAAACAGTTAACAAATTCATCGTGAAGTCACAACAGAGTAACCTATAACTATTATCCTATGTATATCCAGAGAGGACAATAGTTATAATAGAAGTTGATCCATTACTTCAATTCAACCTGTCGTGGATGTTACACGTTCTCTTTAATGATTTATTTGTAACTACTAAATTATAATAAGCATATGATTAATATTGATAATGCAAAAATGATACAGTTATATAATGAATCTAACTTGAATGTTTGCCAAAAATAATAATATTTAAATCACACGTGGCGTTAATTATTGAGACGATTCTATTATTGTCAATTGTGTCATTCAATCAGCATTGTAATACAGATTTACTAAATAGTCACAAGTTATATTATAGTATACACTAGTAAATTAATTAAATCTATCATAAAATTTAATGCAGACAATAGAATCTGTGTAATATTTGAAGCGTCCATCTTTCCGCATTAATCGATAAGAAAGGCGTGAATTGCAATACATAACAAAGAACATTTGAAAACTGTGATAACTAATGACAAATATCAAGATATGGATTCTTAATTCCGCTGGCAGGCTACCAGTAAGGCTGGGTTATTACAGTAATTCAGGAGATAACAAAAATATAGTTTGCCTATTTCATTCATATTTGGGATGATAGGACATCTTCAATTAAGGCACAACAGATATAATGCCAAGCTGCATTTAACCATGCACACACTATATGGCTAAATAATATCACAGTAATTGATGATCACCAATAATTAATCGTTATTATGCAAAGTTAATGAGCTATGTCAGCATGGTAATCAGACCTGTTTAGCGGTAGCAATCATATAAGTAATTATGACAAAATGGGACTTAATTTAATAATTACAGTATTGATAAGAAACTGGTGTTATTGCTGCTGCCATCGATAGCCAATTAACTAGCTGCATGCGGCCCGCAACTTCCGTTTGGCCACCAAATACTAATATGAAAAAAATGGTGAATGAATGAAATGCACACGAGTTACAGCGATGAAATTTTTAAACTTGATGTTTTGGAAGAGACCACCGTAACGATATAGTATAAATTTTATATAAAGATAACACAAAAAATGCATTGTAAGTACTCATCATAACGAAAAGTAATGAATTAAAATTTAGTCTGAACCAGTGATTCAGAAATTATGATGTGGTATTACTATAAAGCCCGTTTTTTAATACTAAAAACTGAATTGTTCTCGATTTTTTGATACATTTCATATAAAAGCGACTGCCACCCCTAATTTATGTCT
>JAQIXG010001292.1:0-23093 GCA_034700105.1 Oconnorella tubifera
GACTGTCTGGACTCTCGCTGTAGACTGTCTAGACTCTCGCTCTAGACTGTCTAGACTCTGTCTACACTGTCTAGACTGTCTAGACTTTGTATACACTGTCTAGATTCTATCTAGACTGTCTAGATTGTCTAGACTATACTCAATCCAGACTGTCTAGACTCTGTCTAGACTGTCTAGACTCTGTCTAGACAGTCTAGACAGAGTCTAGACAGTCTAGACAGAGACAAGATAGTCTAGACATGGTCTTGACATAGTCTAGACAGTCTAGACATAGTCTAGACAAAGTTTAGAGAGTCTAGACGTAGTATAGACAGTCTAGACATAGTCTAGACAGTCTAAACATAGTCTAGACTGTTCTGACTCTGTCTAGACTCTGTTTAGACTGTATAGACTCTGTCTAGACTGTCTATATGTTGTCTAGACTGTCTAGACTGTCTAGACTATACTCTGTCTAGACTATCTAGACTCTGTCTAGACTGTCTAGACTCTGTCTAGACTGCTAGACTCTGTCTAGACTGTCTAGATTCTGTCTAGACTTTGTGTAGACTGTCTAAACTAGGTCTAGACTGTCTAGACTCTGTCTAGAATGTATATTTTGTCGAGACTCTCTAGACTGTCTAGACTCTGTTAGGACTGTCTAGACTCTGTCTAGTCTGTCTGTGATTTGTCTAGATGGTCTAAACTATCTCTAGATTGCCTATACCCTGTCTAGACTGTATAGACTCTCTAGACTGTTCAGGCTCTGTCTAGACTGTCTAAACTCTGTCTAGACTTACTAGACTCTGTTTAGTCTGTCTAGACTTTGTTTAGACTGTCTAGACTCTGTCTAGACTATATGGACTATGTTAGACTCTGTCTAGACTCTGTCTAGATTGTCGAGATTCTGTCTTGACTATTTAGACTCTGTTTAGACTCTGTCTGGACTCTGTCTAGACTGAGTCTAAACAGTCCGGATAGTCTAGACAGTTTAGATAGAGTCTAGACTGTCATTCTAGATTCTAGACAGAGAGTCTAGACAGAGTCTAGACAGAGTCTAGACTCTGCCTAGACAGAGTTTAGACAGTCCTGACAGAGTCTAGACAGTCTAGACAGTATAGAGAGTCTAATCAGTCTAGACAGAGTCTAAATAGTCTAGACAGAGTGTAGACGGTCTAGACAGAGTCTAGTCAGTCTAGCTCTGTCTAGACTGACTGGACTGTCTAGACTCTAAGCGTAGCTGACAATTTTGATTCATTCTTTATTTATTGCCTTTAATATAATCCTTTCTTTGCTTATTTTATTGTATGACTTTCCTATGTCTGTTATCACAGGATTTAATCGATTTACTGATTGAAGATTTAACTAAACAGGAGTTAAGCCACGCATTTCGTTCTTCTATAGAAGATTCTGTTCATTGCACTTCTAGGTATCATTCAACTTGTAGATTTGTGATATAAATTAACTTTAAATTGACAGATTTTTGGTTAATTTTGAGATATTACTCTGATTAAACTGAAATTGATTGTTGTTCTTCCCTTTAACGGTTAATGTTGATTATATGGCTTGTTAGTTGAACATTTTGCTCAACTGTGAAAGAAATTAATGTTAAAATTTGGTAGAAATTAATCTCAATACAGTTAATTCAGCTGACTTACATCGGCTTAAATTGGATTTATCATTGTTGGCTTAAAAGCCTCAGAGATTGATCTTATTTTGCTGTGTATTTGGAATCTTGTTCTTTACATTTCTCCTCTGTTATTTTTTCTATTAAGTTATTGTGTTGCAATATTAATGTATCAGACGAGACAGTTTATATGAAGAAGTTGTAATCTGTAATGCACTGCGCGCTGTATTGGATGACAGGGTTGCCACTCTGGGGCTGGTTAAAGTCTTAAACTGTACGCCTGAGATCTCTAACTTCTTACTCAAGGTGATTATATCACAGTATGAAGCGCGTAAATTTTACTTTTATGTCTGGATTATTATTTAAGAATGCTTCTCATATATTGATGCTGATATGATTTACTTAAGGCGCAGTAAGTATTGAACTTGAGGGGATTCGAACCGGATAATCTATCAGTTCTAAGTATGATGCTGTACCGCTTCACAAATAAATATGATTTGATATAGTCTTTAAAATATTGTCAGTCATTTGGGATTGCAATTGCTGATAATTATATTTTTAAGTTTAGGTTATTGTCATTATTTTGTTATTGATATCGTCACGTGGTTTCTGTACACTCAGTTCACAATAACTATATAAAGAACTTACAGAAAAATTGTCCAAAATGCAATAACCCAAACATGTATAGCATTTACATGAAATATAGCTAGATGATACTAGTCATGTTAATACAGTCACACTCTCAATTACACAAACACTAACAATAGCACTAGTCATTTTAATACAGTGATAATCTGCTGTCAAAATTTGGATAATTTAATTGTATCTACAAATAAGATTTAGTGGTAGATGGATTGCGAGCTAGATATAGGTGTTAATTTTTGAAGACAGAATGGATATTCGCGTGTCTAGTAGTTTGTTTATTGAACGTATGTCCTGGTGCTTGACTGTGTGATTGTATTTGTAGATTTGTCTGGATATTCATGCTTCAGTTGTTAATCAGCAACGAATCAGCTTAGCATTGTTTTTAAGGTATTTTTTATGTACATATATTTATCATTTACTTATTAAAATGATTTAAAATTCTTAATATATTTCTTAGATTTAATTCTTAATATTTTCGTTATAATACTGCTCATGATGTATAATGTACATGAGCATAGACTAAACTACCTACTGCCATTACTTTGAATCACTTACTGCATTAATCACTGACCATGATATAAAATGACAAAGAAATGTCATTGTTATAAATGATATTGTAACAAAAAGACATAATCAATGTGTCATCGATGTTATGAACTTGCAAACTGAGTCAAATTGATGAGTGAAAACTTTATTCATAGACTACTTTGTATTGTCAGAACTGTCAGTTGTGTGGCAAATCTACTCATTTATTTGTCAGCTGACTTATTTTTCTCTTTGAGCACTGCAATATTGACATCAAAAATTTGATAATCTACAATAAATATTATTTAATAAATTCTCAATTATTATTTTATTCCGTAATCCGCAGTAGTTTACTTTTCACTCTGTCTACTCTCAGGACGATGTGTTACTCTCTGACATACGGGGGTGAATTTTCAAGGAAGATTATGTCATGTGCCTTGCGTTGTTTGTTCTCTCGTGATGATCAGATGACTCTACTCAACATCTCAGCACAGAGTCAAGTTGCAAACCCTTCTATTGACCCTTCATTTAGCTTTCCTTTGCCTGGTAATGGCTTAAAAAAATTACTTTTAGAGATTACAATAAAAAAATTAATTTTTTTTATTATAAGGATGATGCGATAGACATTATAATTAATTTATGTCATTGTAATTTCATTGCAAGTATACTACTGTTCTTCTGTAGATATTACA
Source organism: Oconnorella tubifera (assembly GCA_034700105.1). NCBI lineage: Eukaryota > Metazoa > Annelida > Clitellata > Enchytraeida > Enchytraeidae > Oconnorella > Oconnorella tubifera. The sequence goes on from JAQIXG010001292.1 coordinate 3,466, forward strand.
AACATATCAATGTAATCAACTAATATCATTATAGTATTATTGTAATATCTACTGTTGGTTTTCTTCTAACTAGAAAACTATTGCTCGAATAGCTGCAAATTTAAGCATCTTACCTTACTAAAGATTACAGCAAGTTAGTGATATAGTTAGCTTTCATAGAAATTGAACCTGGATCTATTATTTCAGATTCCGGTTCTCTATCAAAAAACTTCACCAGAAAACTTAATAGTTTAATAATTGAATCTAATATAATTATAATTTTGAATGTTTTAACATTTGTCACTAGAATTTTTTTATTTGCCATACTTGTTCAAACTATAAACTTGCTTGTGTATTGTTTAGACTGTCTTTAGCCGTTTATTTTGTACTGTCATTAATATAATAATAATATAGCTGAAGTTTGACTTATATACGAATATATAAAAGTTTTAATGTTGTATCTCAGTTGATGATAATGTAAAAGTAGCAGAGATGGAGCGAGAGCTTTTAGTTACGTACGATTCCATTGTCATCAAAGATCTCGTACAGAAACTAGTTGTAAAGATAGGCAGAGTACAAACACTTCATCTTTCTGATAAGGTTAAAACTTCCTTTACGTAATGTTACTTAGTTTTCTTACAGTGCTGATGATATCTAGTGTCGCCTAGGATTTGATGATAAAAATATAGCGCAATTTTGAGATATGCTGAATTGATAGATGAAATGAATCCTCATTTGAATGCATGTTGTGAATTCTGAAACACAACAATACTAATTTATTAAGTTAGCAAAGTTATTGCTTACCTAGTGTTTATCAAAGTTTTTTGCAAGTGTTTTGTTTTCTGTAACAAGTTTTTGCTTAAATTAGCAGCTAAATCACTGATATCATAACACTAACAGCAATCATGGCATTAAATATAAATAATTTAACTGATTATATCATTACAGTGGCGTTTATCTAGAGAATTATTTCAATGCATAGAAACTCTCCCCCTACCCCAGCCATTCATGTCTGTATATATTCATATACTTGTGGTCAAGTCTAGGATATGCGTTCAATTGCGGGTAAATGATTCTAAAAATTTATAAATATTTACTTTTTATTTACAATTACTATGTTATTAGAGATATAATATGATTGAATAACTATCTCATTAAATAGATGTTGCTTTGAATTAATTATTCATTTAAAGATAGGTTAAGCCTTACAATAATACGATATAATTTAATGATAAATTATACATTATATAAATTATATTGCTTGGTGATTTTATCTGCGGTATATTTAAGATTGCTTAGTGATAATGCAGTTTTCTTTCTATAAAACTGTTAATAAATTTAATCTTTGATTGAATGGCAACACGCAGTCAATTTTTGCTGATATGTAATAATATGTTATTTAGTAATAATAATAATGTAATAATGATATGTAATAACGTCGCTAAAACAGTCCCGACTCATTTTTATTTAGCAATATGACAAAGCAAAAGAATTGCTGTCGTGCTCCGATGCTGTCATAAAAGACGTATCTTATAAGCTGTCGAGATTACTCAGATGGGAGCTACTCAAAGTTGATATTCTGTGTTACCACGACACTGGAGTTTGCAGCGCAGATGTTACTACGCTGGACTTGATGAAAAAGTCCAAGTCTTGCATCACTTGCCTGAATATTGAACAAGGTGACTTAGGATTAGGTTTGGGGTTAATGATACTTTTCTACAAAAATACATGATGCAAAGTTTATGTTAACTCTTTCAAACGTATTGAATTATTTCTACTTTAGATATTTTATCGTTACTTGTATAGATATACAACCGAGTCCAGATATAATCTGTAATACTGTGGCGTTTCTATTGAATGTATCAGAATGGGAATATCTATCAAGTCTGAATAATGTATCAGGCAATGGATACCTTCATGTAAGAGCTAGTTTTCTATTTGATTATGCTTTCTTTGTCTTTTTCTTGTTACTTTAATATCTATACAAATATAGCCAGTAATATCTAGTAATTGCAGTGTTTTTTAAATTACATAAATGCAAAATGTATTTCTAAGAAGCAAAACCTACGACTAGACGAAATGTTACAAGGCTGTAGTAAGAATAATTGTAGATCATAAATTATAAGTTTTTTATAAAAATAATAAAACTTGTATAAAATATAGATCTCTGATCTTATTTTATTTTACCAGGATTCTATTTCATCCTTATTACTTACATTTATTATACTACTCATTGTTTTTTTTTGTTTTTTTTGTTTATTTATTTTGTTTTGTTTATTTTAATGTTTTTTTATGTCTCTTCACTTACTAACGTACATTTTATGCCAAAATATAACAAAGTTTAGCACCTTATTCAATTTCTTATGTCTCAGATGTAACTAAATGTGAATGATTTTACTATTAAATGTTGCAAAATATTGAGCTCCTCTGGGATTCGATCCCACAACCTCTCAGTTTAAATTCTACTACTTCTTTTCTGATCTTAAATAACATCAAATTATTAGCGTACTTATTTGTATGTATATCTGCTTATGCAGTTTGCTCAGATGATCTCAGTGTTGTGTAAACAGTTGCCTGCAGTGGATCGCATTAGATCAGCAGCTAGAGACTTCATTGAAGGAGGTTGGTAATTAATTCTAACCATAACTTTATACCGTTAAATTAGATTATGAATTGAAGGTAATTTGTAAGTTTTATTTATAAAATGTAAGCAAGTAATTCAAAGCGCGCTGATTGAAGTAGAAATTAGATTTATGATGAGTTAGTTTCATTTTATATAATTTAATCATCGTATATCAATCAGCAAGCAAATCTTTGGGATTAAATGTCTCTATAATTTTATGTATGATTGCACTATCATGTATGAATGATAATTATTTAGTGAATTGCTTGTCTATATAAAACACTGTATTATACTGTGCTGTATTATTCTGGCAATAGTAATGTTAATAATCATGATAATGCATTATGATAGCAAAGATGATGAAAATAATTACCTCGATAATTAATTTTTCCAATATTATCTGATTTCAGTTCAGTTGACGTTTAGTGTTAGTGTGCAGCAAAAGCGAATGATTGGTGGAGCAATGAATACAGTACATAGAGATGCAGGCAATGCAATTCTTTCTCAAGATTTGCTCATTGATTTCATCTCTAAAATTAGAGTAGATAGACTGCTTCTTCTATTTTATATTCATCATCATCATAGTTATCTTCATCATTGCTATCATTGTAGTAGTTTATTTTTAAACAGATAGTATACATTCTCGCACACAAGTAATTATACACTGTACAAAGATAGTAAAATAGTTACTTTGTCTTATTCTTAATATTTACTTATTATTCTTTGTTTTATTGCTCTATTTCTCGTCATTTTATTGTTTCTTATAGGCGTTAATTTGAATTCAGCAATATTATTGTTGTTATTTGAATTAAACAATATTATTATTATTTGAATTAAGCAATATTATTATCATTTTAAATTCCTCTCTATTCATTCTTAAAGCCAGTTTCATACGTCATAGATATTTTTTATCACGCGTCATTAGGAATCCAGTGTGTTGTCATTGTTTGTGTCATGTTTGACTAAACTTCTTTGCCTGGCGAGAGATGACATCACAGAAGATATTTCTACTGACTATGTCACTGTCTGGCCTACTGCCTTGTCAAAGTACGTCTAATAAGGGAACCAGTCAAATTACCCTCAGAAATTTGACCTAGCTATTAATCCTTAGTGTTAAAGTTAGGGTTGGAAGTAATGTTATGATTAGTTGCAACATCATTCATAAAGAAAATTATTTAATGTGGGTTAAGAAAGAATTAAGTGTTTTCATTGCTTAATTTCTGCAGCTCCAGTTCATAATATGTTACAAAAGATTGTAAGTGTAAACATAAACAAAAACAACACAAGTTCAATGTTATATTCATAATATTTTGCAAGTAGGACATAAGTGAATTTGAATTATAAGGCAATTTTTAAAAATGTCAATAATCTGCTGTCTAGTTTTAAATTTAATGAGCAGCATATTGGTATATATTTTCTATTTGCGTAATTTGCATTTGTTTACTTTTTAAATCGTTTTACTCACTTTGTTATATAGCACAAAGTTGAATGAGTTAGCTCTTACTGAAACAGTTGGCAGCTTAATGACGCACGTCTTATCAGTTAATCCTAATAATACATCCTGGCTACGAACACAAGCAGATCTTCATTACGGTAAATAAAGTTGAAATTTTGCTCATTTATTACAAAATGTGCTGTTGCTTTGTATAAAATTTATTTTAGTCATGCAATACGTTTCATATTTCTATTTATGGTTAAATTTCTGTTCAGTGTTTACACTCAATTGTTGTAAGTAGATCGGTTTCTTTAGTTCGTACTTTTATATGTATTATTGTGAACTAAATGACTATTTGTTTCTGATTATTACTTTTTATTAAAGTAACTCTTTAAACTGTATAAACTGTGTTATATTTATAGTAATATATATTAATATATCCTATCAATAATTGTGATTATTGTTTTTTATATTACATATTGTTACTTTTAATTTCATAATCAGTTCAGACTTATTATCAGCTTTTTTTATTCTTTATTGTTTTATTTTTATCATAATCAGCTTATAACACATTTCATTGTTTAATTCATAAGTCAGACTGTTTCTTTGTTTCATTTCAAAGTAAGTTTATCATTTGTTTTAGTTTATAATGAGTTTGTAATGATTATATTTATATATTATATAAATATTTCATTAAGTTTAGTTTATAATGAGTATCATCTGTTTTTGTTCTCAGTTCAAAGTCAGTTCTTTCTTGCTCTTAAATACTACCTTCATATTGGAGTTGTGAGCACTGATTTCTTCTCTGATAACATCACTAAGTCTGTCTACGATGATCAGGTTATCAGATATAACTTTGCTTTTTCATTTTTTGATTGCTTATTGTTGTTATATTTAAGTTCTATTTAATCATTGCCTTATTTAGACTTATAAAATAGCCTGCGCTTATGCGTGAAGTTAAAACTCAGCAAATAAAAGTGTCTTCTTAACTATGCGTTATATTTTAAAGTTTGTGATTTGATTTTTTTAAATTTATTTTAGATATACAGACGAATGATTCGCTGCTGTACAAATCTCAACTGTCATACTCAGGTAATATTTCTTACTTACTAAAGTCTTCGTAATCATCATTTATAAACTCTATAGAAATTTCAATATACAGCGAAAATGCTTAATTTATCAGTGACATTCTATTTCTGAAGATGTGACATCTTGTACAGATATCAATCAGACTTTTTATTTATAAGATTAAAATAGTCAATGTACAATACTTATTTATCTTTAATATGTTATGTTTTAAATCTCACGCTGCTCTTAACATTTAACTGACTTGCTGCACTTTTTATCAACTTCTTATATTGACAGCTGTATCGTTCGTGTTATTTATAGATAATTTATCGGTTAGACATTAACTGTGTAAGTAGATACACACTGGTATAATATGTTCTTAACGTTTTGATTAACAGAACAAATAATAAATGCTGATTATTTGATGAAGCAGTGTTAAACGTTTACATTTGTGGCTTAGAGTAATGTTAATTTTTACATAGGCCGCAGTTTTATGTCAAGTATTTGAAGAAACTGACTATACAGTTGCTTTTAAGTCACTACAAGAAAGCTCTACCACTGACTCTATGGATACTTACTATGATTGTATTTGGGATTCTACTCTATTAGAATATCTCATTAGTATCCTTTTTCTAGAAGTTCTAAATCAACGATAGCTTGATAGAAGACTAGTCTTGAAACTAGATTTTAGTTTAGATTTTAAAAATCAACGGCTTGTTAGAAAGTGGCAGAGATATTTTATCTAGTTTATAATATTTTTTTTAACAAAGGCCTTCAGATTTGCATTCTAAACGTGGCGAAATAGCAAAGAGGCAATATGTGGTAAGATATATTTAAAAAAAATAGTTTAAATTCAATTACACTTTCTGAAGGTTTAGCGTAATGATATTTCTTATTCTTAATTTCATTACCTTAAATATACTGGTGAAGTGGTGATATGCCAGATTCTGAACAGACGGGTCCCGGGTTTCAGCGGAGAGAAATTTTTCTCTAACTCGCTGACCCATTTAATAAGGCGCTGAAATCAGCATCTATGTCTGATATTTCATTCATAAATGATAATCCAGCCTTTAAACTAAAATATTTACCTTAAAAATACTTTTCTTGATAATTTTTAAATCTGAAGGTAAATATTTCAAAGTTTAATAGGGATGTTGTAATGTTTGTCAACTGGATTGTTGATCGTTCTGTTTCAGTTACGACTTATAGGACAAATGGAATTAAACAGCAGCAATAGGCCGGAGATCTTACAGGAGGCTGCTCGTGTTCGCAAGGCTAAGCTGTTTAGAATTATGGCTAGACAGTACATGGGGGTGGAACTGCCTACCTTAGGCTATTAACTGGGGAATAATGGACCTATTGCAAACCTTATAAACCTATGAGATGTTAGGATATTTATTAAGTTTTTGTTAACTTTGTGATGTTCATAAGATAGTCATTTAGTTAGAATTTTAATTTAATGTAACGACTAGATGATGGGAAGGGATTGAATTTAAAAAATAATATATAAATATATTATTTTTTAAATTCAATCCCCAAATGACATTTTGACATTCAATGACATTTCAATTAATGTCAGTGACAATAGTGTATGTAGTTTTTATGTAGCTTTAAGTTGGAGACAAGGAAATACAATTTATATTTCTGTATGTAGAAGTAAATTGCGATTATATGATCAGAGTTTTGATATAGATGAGACTGGTGGTTGTGTTTTAAGAAGAGCCTTTTGCACAAGACTAGTTGCGTGTTTGGCGGTCCCCCAGGCTAAACTAACTCCATTACCACCGTGACCATAATTATGCACCACCTATAAAAATATTTCATAACATTTCATATAATATTTTTATTTATTAATGCTAACTGATAATGCTATAAGTATGCATACATAATGTAGGCCTACTGTTTAATGTACTTATGATCTATATAAAGAACGGAGTACTGAAGGACAATCTAAAAATGTATCAGTGATGTTCATTTTATAAATGTCATAGTTTCAATTCATGTTCAAATCATTACCACAGCATGAACTTTATAGCAATAAATTGAATTTTATATCACCTAAGAATTGATCTTAGATTCTAACGTAAAACTGATTAAGAAATTCATATGTCTGATTATTATCTGTAAGAGTCAATCAGTTAAGTTCTGATTGACTAAAGCTGGGCATTATCCGGAGAAAAATTACATTTTACTTACCTCTAGTGAATCGCCATTGGCGTAATTTATTGTTTCAAGCTCAACACGAATTGGTTCTCGAACTGGGCGCATACCAACCCACTCCCATTCCCATTTAGCAGCCTGTCATTTAAAAAAATCCTGTCTTAAGAACCAGAGTCATGTGTATAAGTAACAAAATAAAAGAACATTTCAAATGTTAGAAGCATTAAAACTTTAGCACTTTACAAATGTAAACTCTTTTGACCTTTAAAATAACTAAAAATAGTATCAAACTTATCTGTTTTTATTTAATAATTATTATTTTCAAAATTTGTGTATAACAATTTACTTATTTTTACACAATCTCATTACATTTGTACTATAGTGTAGGTATCGTTGGCGAATCCAGCTTTCAATACTTACGGGAAGCTAGATCATTAAAAAAATCATGCAATTGTCTTTCTTTGTAAGTACAATCAATCATGAAAGTTAGTCTTACAAACTAAAATAAAAATAGCAGATGAGGCTATTTAGCCAAAAATTGGTTTGATCAACATCGATTTTTTAATTTTCAAAATTCATAAATTTTTTTTACTTAGTATAAAAAATCCGTATAATAATTCTTGTATAAAGTCTGTAGTTACCCTCAGACTAGGAATATACTTGCAAGCTCTCTCCCAGATCTCTGCACTGTCCCTTGATCTTATCTCCAGACTACTGTCTCCTTTTTGACGCGTTCCTCCTATCACTACCGTTTCCTTTCTAGACAAATAAGTAATCCTCTAATTAATATGTAAATGAATAAATGCATCTCTTCCAGAACAAAATTTGACTAAGATATGTCTGTCTGACAGTAAAATTACTGTTTTGCAGTCAGGTGCTATGTAGTAACATGTTTTAGACAGGTTATACAGAAACTGATCTGGTAATTGAATGCTGAGACTTGGTTGTTTTCATGAACATTTTCCATTTGGAATGACCAGGCCCGTCCATAGCAGAAATGTTCTAAAAAAATTAGATTAAGGCATAATCTGAATAAATACCTCCGAGGTGAAATATTATTAGGCCTACCCTGGTATAATCCAACATAGATTATCAACGTACAGGAATTGTTTTATCCATGGAGCTTTCACCTGTCATAGAAAACAGAGTTTTTCACACAATTGCTATAAAAATAATATACATTGAAATACACTGGTATCAATTGAGAGAAAATTCAAACGGAACATGCAATGAATTCTGCTGTAAATAGACGACTACATTCTAATTTATACAATGTAGCTATACTCAAGGAAAAAACTTGGTCTGTATAATACTATCAATAAAATGACAATTAGAGACTGCTAGCAAGCCAAGACGATGATGATAATTGTCAAATATTAACATAAATAAATAAAATTAACATGCATGAAGTAACCTAATAACCAAAAGGTCCAAAACGTTACTAAATTAAGGCTTACCCTAATCATCTGACCTCGAATAGCTTTCAGTTTAGTGTCGTTTAGCAATTCAATACTCGCAAGTCCAGTGCAGTTCACTACAACATCATACTGACCAACTAACTGCATAGACAACAAAGTCAAATGAATCATTATAATAATGAGGGAATAAATTAATTACTCGATCGGTATATCAGAGGATTTTTAGGATAATTTCTATCCAGGCTGTGGGTCTATATTTTAGAATGTACAATTTATATTGTTATATGGTAAATATTTTAATCTTACTTCATGGAATCCTTTGATCTTTTGCTTTATCACATGACCTCCAGTGGCTACAAATCTTTAACCAACATATGAACATGAATTATAGTATCATGACATTGTGCTCATGGTTATACACAATTACCAATCAAGTGTTGATTAGATAACATAAATTGCAATAATATAAAATAAGCATAGTTCATATTTCACATTTTTAAGAATGTAATTAAGAAAAATACTTTAGATTCATTAAATCGTATTTAAATTAAGCATGTTTCTTGTCAAATTTTCATTTCAAGCATTGATTTACTTTATGTGTATTTGGAGAATCCACTAAACCTACTATTATTTGATTGCAACTCAGTAAAATTGTAATATTATTGAAATATTAATAACTATATAATTTAAATTAGAAAATATATTAAGACCAAGAACTTACTTTTTCATGAGCCAGGGTAGAAACCAACGACATTCTACCATCAAAGTTGTGATTGACAACATTGTACTGAATAATTAACAAAAACCTAATTATGTGTTATGTTTGATTAAACTAAGCATCCTATATTTAGCCAAAACAAAGCAATAACAATTAATTTTAGTTCATTAGATTCTTTTAATACAGAATCTGCTAAATTTAGAAACTCTTAGTTCAGAATATTCTATTATAATTAGATAAGATCTACGCCTATATGTTGATAGAAGCATTTCAAAACAGCTATTTCGATTTTACTGTTGACAATCGTGAAATTACTATGGCTTACTGACTGTGCTTTTTCTGTATTTGGATACATTGGAACACACGAATCTCCAGAGTATTGTCTATAATGATAAACCACTTCTCCATACACTGGATCCTGCAATAATAGTAAATCATCACAGAAATAGTTTGTGAGCAAAATTCTATTTCACATTACTACATATCAGACCAAGATATATTAGTTAACATTTAGAAGCGCTGAGAATAACAGAAATAAATGTAGGTATTACACGATCTGTATAATACATGTGTACTTATATTAACATATCGAAACTTGTTTGTGAAGTGATTACAGAGCTCAAAATCGACATTGAAAAACTCAGATTTGACTCATTCGAGTCATAATGTATCTATAAAAACGTTTTGTTACTTTTCATCCGTACTGATATCATCATTCATTTGATGACTCTGAGCTTACTTACGTCTCAGCTTACTTTTTCTTTTGGTTCATCAATGAAACAGTGATGTCCAGAGATGATGCTGATACCAGCTTCAGAAGCCTCGGTAGAGTGCACCACTTGGTTATAGAACTCAAAAGAATCTTTACACCACTCTCTAAATACAGTTAGCTACATGACACGATTAATCTCAATAATGGTTTAAAATTTGCATTTTTGCAGATATATATGTACTTTCATTCTTGCAAACATAATATGTATTTTTAGTAAATTATTTCAAATAATTAGATTATATAATATCAATAACCTGAAAATGTTACTAGAACCCACACATGAAAGGATTAAAATAAATTATAGTTTGAAGTCTAGTTAATTGAGGCTCGTTGGAGAAATGGTAGACTACTGTACTCGGACTGTATAGCACTGTAGGGCCTACTCGGACGCGACAAGTCCAGATTCGAAACTCGGATGGCTCACTGTTTTTTGAACTTGCTGCACCCTTGCACATACAGACGGAATTTACAAACAGAAATTAATGCTGAGGCCTTATGTTTATTCTAAATAATTAAACATTTTAAATCTCAATTGTAATTCTAATTCTTTCTTCTATTGTAATAGTTTACAATATTATTTCCTACTTGAGAGTCTCCCTGGGAAGTCCCTGGATCAAGTCCCCCGTAGGACGAAAGCTCCCTGCGGCCCCATCGCTGACCGTGTCAACATCAAACTTATCCGCAATGATAGTCACACTGACTCCAGGGATAACATTCTGAATCTGAACGGCGCATGATAGTCCTATCACTCCGGCTCCAATAACTGCTACTTTTTTGTCACTCATTTCTTAGAAACTTATATTTTACATCTTATGTCTAGAGATATAAACTTTGTATCTCTCTGTAAAGTTATTTGGAAAATTAGTAACTTTGATATTACTAGATAGGCCAAACGCCTGTTGGTAGCTACTGAAAAGTCAAACCAGTAATGTTATTCTGTATATTGATGAAAATTAAATTTGTCCTAAATTCTATTAGCAAATTCTATGTTTAAAGTTCTAATAGCAGGTTTGTTAGTTGCTGGTTATACAATTTTAATTAGAGCTAAAAGTCAAGACCGCTTCGACTAAATTGTAAATGAACTGAATTACTAAAAGTGTTTATGTGTAATGTACGCTTAGTTAATTAACGTGATTCTGAAAAAAGTAGTTTAATAATTTATAATCGACTGTATTAAGAATTTACAATGTAAATATTGTATTTGTAAAATTATTGTCAAATAGCTTGAAAGATATCTGTCAAAAACAAGAGCCTTTGATCTAGCAGATAACACTGGTTAACTACAATTGCCAAGTATAACAAGCCACAAAATTAATTATCAGCTCTTGATCACAGTTCATTAAGCTTATTATACAGTACGAATATCAATCAATAATATCATTATTTTAATCTAGCCTCTTCAAAATTTAGTGGCTTTCATAAAAAATTGTGTTGGATGAGAAAAGTGAACTGAATAAAAGTATTAAAGATTAATTTATGCATGGCAAACAAAGAATAAATATGACTGCTTTTATTTTACAAATTTTCACAAAATTTGCCCCCTAGGCAATTTCCTCTCCGAGGACCGGGTGGCTCAATGCTCCCTATCCTAATGTTCAAGCTAACTGATAATTTTCATTTTTCATTTTCCAACAGTAACTTTAATTTTTTGACAAAACTCAAGTAATTCACGACAAAATCTTAAAGTATTTATTGACAATTTAATATTAAATGTTGAATGAGTGTCGTGTGATAAATGCTGTAAAGATATAGGCCTAGTTAATAAATGGAAGTTTAGCGGAGTGATGGAACCTCAGTAATGGATAAACGATACAATAATAGCTACAGATAATCAAATTGTAATGATAATCAAATTCTGATGAAACATCAGTTTATGTTACAAAATGTGCATATATAACCATTTCAACATCACATAAACTATAAGTATCTAAATTATTATACACATGCATTGCACATTTTAAATTTTTGTTTACACAATTATCATTGATGTTGCATAGTTTCTATAATGAGCCAGTTTTTGCAGCTAATAACATTTCATAACACAATCATATTTCAAACTATAAGCTCTTTTCATACATCATACGAAAATTTGCAGTGATTCAGTTAGTTTTTTGCATACAGTACTATAGTTGATGATTCCAATTTATTATAAAGAACAGATTTAAATAAAGCATATTACACCTGAATAAAGCATTAGACCTAGATTTATTATGACTATATGTACTCTATTGCTTTCTTATACAGGAGATTTTGCTGTTATTAATTTACTGTCAGGAGACGAGATAGATTTATTCGGACTTTTAATATTTGCTTCATTTGAATGATCTTTTGTTTTTTGATGTTCTTCTTTGATAGTGGACTCGTGCCATTGTCTGTTTGTCTCCAAGGTATCTAAGATGTACTGACAGTCAGGCTGGAAGAGTTCAGCCCAAGTTTCCCAGAGAGGATGAACAATGTAGTCTATGAAACCAATCTGAGAGAAAGAACATAAAATGAAATATTGGGAAAACTGTAACTGAGATAAATTATGAATGAGAAAAAATTATGATGTTTATCTTTAGTTACGCTTATACTTGAAAGCAGTAATACAAGGTAATTTTGTTACTGTATTTAAAGACATTTTTCAGATTTTCTGCAATATTAAGAATTTAACGAGTAGTATATAGTGTAAATTAAATGCTGAATATGTTACTCTCGATTTTATTATATATGTCTCCTAGAAAGTATTTTTTTGAAATACAAAATGAAGCTTTGCATAAAATAATATTACAATATTAATATAATATTACAATATTATTAACAATGCCTGTATTATGCAATGAAATATTTTAAGTAGTACCTGGCAGCTTACAAATCTGGGGACATGCTTACAAGCTTCATTCTGGTAATTTCTGGAAAGTGGGTTGGATGGGAATAAATTGTTCCCTCTAAATTAAACTCAACTTTTTGTCTTATATTTTTGATCAAACAATCAAATCTGTTAATAAAATGAAAATACATTATACTTAAAAGTATATGTACCTGTGAGTGGCCTATGCTGGCCGCCTGGCGATCACAAAGTGGACTAATAACCAGTCCCAGTCGCTTCTCTTCGTCCCCCTGGCGAAAGAATTCATCCATAATGCAATCAGTCCATCTATTATACAGTGATAGAGGCTTTGTAGGATTGCTGAGATCTGCGCAGTGCACTAAACTTTCCAAAACCTGAATATAATCAATCAAAACTACTTTAACAAACAAGTACAAGTAAGTAAATAAATATTTATTTATTCAAAAAAATGTACCATGCTAGAGGAGAAAAAAACCTGCCTTCCTGCCTTTATCTTCCCATCGCCCCTCCCCCCTTTGCATTTACATCGTGCAATGCTTATTGAGCTACCACAATAATCATTGCAATACGTATTATTATAATAGAGCTGGATATCATATAATATATTGTATATTTTTATTTCATAAAGTACCTGCATTTTATCCTCATGTTCATCTATAAGTGGTAGCTTGCTTGTAGAAGTCAGTCGATACATTTCTACCATAGTTTTGAGATGAGCCACGTGATCCATATGTTTAGACATATCTGTAGCTAAAACCTGTGTATAGTTAAAACATACTGCAAGAATACTTTCAATATGCAATACATGACAAATAAGTTGTAATTAAACTTTCTATTTACAAAATAAATGGTAGTGAATATGTTATAGATAAAAAAAATTGAAAAATAGAGATAAAGATATATAAATATTCAATTTAGACTCTTATATAGGCATATCACACATGCATACAGTCAGACAAGTAATATAATCAATAGTATAAACCAGTCATATTATTATTTTCAATTACGAAGGCCTTACTATGCCAATGACCATGCGACGAAGTGACTGTCTCTGTTTCACTGACAATGTTTCAAATATATCGCAGTCTCTGCCTTGAAGTAGTTTAAATGCAACGGCTAAGTGGTGATTCTCTAGAATAGATTCATCGTTGTACATTAGAGCCAGCTCTGCGTCTAGTAGAAATATAAATTTGAATTTGTACAAAAGAATTTTTTTTAAAGAATTTATGTTCTTTAATGGGTCATGGTTACTTAATCAATAGCAATGGAAACATCCTTTGGGAGTATCATTTTTCTTGTTAAATAACCTCGAGTATTCAATATTGAATACTTGCCTGGCTTTGGATATTTTTTACAATACAATCTAACTAACTTCCAACTGTTAATTTAAATGACATTTAGTAACGATGAACTATTAACAATCTTGAAAGTACAAGGGCTGAAATCAAGCCCCTGTAGAATCGGCCCCCCCCCCTGTTTTCTGCTATCTAATTTCGATTTCTCTTCGTTTTACAATTACTACCGATGTGATAAATAACTCATAATAATTTTTTTCTACATCAAACTGTATTCAATTTACACTTTATTTTACGCTATTGTTTACGTGCGTGTTGAACTGTAATGAAATAAAGATGTATAAATAAATACTGACTGCTGTTAATGAGAAACTGATTAGTAAATCCCGGATGATCAACATCATGAACTGCTGCAGCAAATATGGCTGATAGGACCTCGAGATCTGAGAAAACGTGCTGTTTAAAGAGAAAATTGTATAAAATTGTATTCAATCACTCGTTAAAGTCTGCAGTAAAATTCTAGCATTTAAAATGTTAAACATTTTGAGAATGTTAAACAGTGAAATATTTCGCATTTTTCATGCAAATGTAGCATGAGGAACTTTTCTTATTTATCAAGCAAAATTTACTATCTGTTTAAAACTGTAACACTAAATTAAACATAAAGGATTTATAAAATAACATTTTAGCACTATGTCACTACACAATTTTAATTTCCTTTAATTTCCTTATATATTAAATCGTAGTTTTACTTTAAAATTTTCTTAATACTAAAATCAATCATTTTTGCTTAGTAATTTCTATTTCGATTTCAC
Organism: Oconnorella tubifera; assembly: GCA_034700105.1. Taxonomy (NCBI): domain Eukaryota; kingdom Metazoa; phylum Annelida; class Clitellata; order Enchytraeida; family Enchytraeidae; genus Oconnorella; species Oconnorella tubifera. Next base: position 18,579 of record JAQIXG010001292.1, read on the forward strand.
TACCAAAGCTAATCAAAACTTTACCTGCAGCGCTGGTAAGCTAAGAAGGATATGAGACGACTGAGTAACATCTGCAGCATGCAGACTATTATGATAAGGATTTATTCTACGATAATGATTTTCAACTTGAGTCAAATAGTTGATCAGATTATGCTCAGGAATCTTAAAAGTCTTCAGTAAACCACTGTTCTAAAATGTGCATATTTTATTAAATTATAAATTGTTGTCATAGAAAGCACCAATGCCAACAATATTTTTAGAATATATCAGATTTGCGTTGTCACCCACATCATCCTATAAAATTAACAAAGAATTGTCAACTTTATTAGACTATTGATAACAAGTCATAAGCACAAACAGTAAGTGAATAGTGTAACAGTAATAGGAATAAAATGTCAACAATTACTTTGAGTATGGTATAACCAATGACTGTAAGAGGGCAACCATCTGTCGCATTAGAAACCTGGAACACATCCATCCCCCATGTATTCAAACTCTGCATACTCTGCAAGAATAAAATGAATGTCTATTTCAAATATACAGTATATTCATAGATATAAGTAAACAATTCTGCAAAGAAACTGCAATAGTGAAGGGTCTGTAAACTATATGAAATATCCAAAAAACGATTTCAATTTCAATGAGAAAACTATTCAATGAGAAAAATGTAACCATCATAGAATGTGAAACAATCGGGATAAATTTGTCAAAAATAAGCAAACGCCCAAGAAAAATATACATTAATCCAAAAAATATGTTACAAAGTACCAGACACATTCTATTATAACTATACTGACAAAAATTTAGATTTACAATATTTCCATCTGCAGTAAAGATGTAAACTTGATCAATAGAAAGATATTGATATCTATTAATATCTATCTATCAAGTCTATTTTATTAATAGAAAGCGATTAATGAAATAAACCATAATTATATCAATATAATTAGTTGTAATATTTTGACCATTTTTGGAAGATAAATTAATCTAGTCAAGTGCATAACAATTACAAGTTTAAAATTAAGCAATTATAGTCAATTTTTCTTAGATGTAGCATCCGGCTCAAACAAAAAACTTAACACTTATCTAGAGCTATCACATAATAATATGCACAGCAACTAATGAGGTTGGGAAACTTGATTAAATTTTATTAAATTAATTTTCTGAAAGTCTATACATTTTTATAAGGCTACAAATGTCCATTTCAAACTACCGTAAAGATTAAAAAAAGTACTATAGAAAATAAAAACATTTGATAATTTTTAATATAAATTAGCAACCAGATGACACTGCATTCAAGAAATATTAATATTAACAACAACAATATTAATATTATATTTTATAGCTACAGATACAAGAAGAAAACAAATAAACATTTGTATTTTTATAACTTCAAAATTATAATCATACTTGTTCAAGTAATTGAGGATCCCTAGATTGTAGACCATACTTTGGTATAAGAGTATTGCTTGTGATATGATCTTGTCTTCTATGAATCCCAGCAATCACTGACATAGAATCGGCTGAGTCTAAATGTTGACCTATTCTTTGCTGCTCAGCCAGGCAATCTGACTGCGGTGTTTCACCTGGCTCGGTATTTTCCTCCATGTCAGCAACACCAACAAAACCTACTCGGCGATTTGATGGGCTAACTGAACTCTGGGCATCTTCGGAATCTAAATATATCAAACTTAACAAACTTATATCATGAAACTAATATTATTTAGTAGCACAGATTGTAATTTATATAATTTCAAATGGGATAAGGGCGGGTAGACCAAATGCTAAAATCACAATCTGATCACTACTATGATCATTGACATCGACAATTGTTTCAAGACATCAGTAGCCTAATCAATCTGCCTAACCCTCCTTCAATAAAATTTGTTGCTGCTTTGAACTAAAGGTGGAAACACGTAACATTGTAGAATAATTTTTATCACTGAAAGCATAAAAATTTTCAGAAGGAAAGTTTTTCTCCAACCCTGATAAAAACTTCTGAATTTTCATCCCTGAATTTTCTTTAACAATTAATTCATTTGTTCAGCAATTAATTTCTACATTTAAAAAGGCCGTATCTAATAAAAATGCATAAATTCATATTTGTAATAATATTTATCATTATTGCAGAAGTAGAATATTACCGAGGAATGTGGTTGAGATATAATCACACATGCGTCCACTGTCCTTACTCGACTCAGCAAACTGACTCAATTCACGACTCAACATTCTTTTGAACTAAAAGAAAACACCAATTAAACAATAAGGACAGTTTAATACTATGTTTTTATAAAAGTAATTAAAGTCAATTCCGCAGGAAATCTGATTTTTTTAGTCGGAAGATAATCGGCTAAAAATGTAATGAATTTAGTTCCTATCTCAGCAAAACTTCAAGATCATTCACTGTACAGTGAGTATATAGTTAAATTCATATCAAGATAATGATTCCAGAACTACATATCAAAGACAAAGAGGAGTTAAATTAGGCACCATACTAAGGATGCAACAAGTCAGCGAAATATTTAGAGCAATATTAGAAATCTTTGGATTGAAAATAAATTTCAAAGCATTAACCTATATTTATTACTATTACATAACATTACATTATAACTGTGTAACAAGTGCAAAAAAAGTACATTTAGATACATATTCTCTCTTATTAATTATCGTTCATTCAATTCAGCCAAATGTAATATTAACTATTGATGTAATATTATTTAAATTTGCATAAATCTGATATTAAAAATTAATCGCCTATGCGCAAAGCTTGTAAATAAGTGTGCTATCATTCTTTGCATAATAAATTACTTATTTAGAAGAAATTTATAAGACCTTGCGTGCAGCTAAGTGACCAGCAGATTTGTGAGATTGGATCTTTTCAAATTGCTCCAAACACCACTCTATCTCAAACAGAGTTTCCATTACAATCTTTTCATGCTGTTCTTCTGTGATAAATCAATCAATTTTACAAGAATTATTTGATTTTTATCATTCAATAACAGCGTTATTAGGACTGCCAGGCACCTTTTCAAAGAATACGTACCAGATATTAACCTAAATTTGTTTGGTAACATTTTTTGAAGCCATTAAAAAAAGAACTAAAGGCCAGTTACTGTATTACATTAGAAATCCAGACAAGCTTTTACAAAGTACATAAGATTAGCTTGTTCTTCAAGAAAAATGACACAATTTACAACTTGGATAAATACCTGATACAGAAGCGAGAGTGTTGCTGACTTGGCCACCAGAGGGCCGCCTAGACCTGAAAAACATAAGTCAATTATTAACAAGTTTCCCTTAATCTTCGAGAAAAAACACGATATATTCTATAAATAAATTTCACATATAAATTTTAAATTTTGTTATATTGTACTGATTCAATTCACTGTGAATTTGGTAATACAGTATTATTTATAAAAAAAACTAGAGTATGTATAAAAACTTCAAAAGTGAATTTAACACTTGACAAATTCACTAAATGCTCTTCTCAATAATTCAAAGAATGCGTAATACCAGAGAATAAATCTTGACTGAAGACTGATTATTCACGTCGACTACTCTGATTGGAGATCAAATAAAATAAATAAAGCTACAAGACACGATATCACTTATCCAAATAACTAATGAAATAATTCATAATAATAATAATTAGTGAATCCAATCAAAGGATCAGAGGGAGAGTCTACACTGTAAATATTTAAGTAAAAATATTTCCAGAAAAAACATTCAATTACATAATGAAAAAAATAATATTATTTTATAAGAACAAACATTATTTATATTAGCATTAAATTACACTAACTTGGATGCAGGAATGTTGTTGAGCATCATGTAGTTATTTCTGACATTTCTCAGAGAATTGACAAGCTGAGCAAATGGTGTAACAACAAAATCATCTGAGTTCCTAAAACAGATCAGAGAAAATGTCCAGATTCACATCTTAAATTGTCATTTCTGTTTAACACGCTAAATTTTGTAAATGCACTTCATGAAAAGAAGCAAAGTTAAATGCAATTATTCTGGTTTAATTTTTTTAATAAATACATTTTTTCGTTTATTAATTTATCAATGTACTTTTGACATATTCTTTCTAAATTAAATTGCCTAAATCCAACATTGATTAATTACACTTGAAAACAGTAATCAAATTACACTTGAACAAACATTAATAAAATTGATAAAAAAGAAAGTAGCCTAATCATAACAAGCTGATTAAAAATTGACTGCAATGCGCCCAGATTTTATCAAACATTAGATCTTTCAAGAGTCTCAACTCGGCAAATACAGCATCACTTATAATATCATTATCAAAATTAACGTTTCATGATAATAAATACAATTAAAAGCATAATAGAATAGAGTGATAATATTAAGATAAAATATACTTAATAAGGGGGGTTATTACAGTCTCGCAGCGAGGGGCCAATATAATTTCAGTACAGCCCCCACCGCTGGGATTAATATTTCTGTATTTATACAAATTTAAAAATAAGTAAATATATACTACTATGCATT
>JAQIXG010001293.1:0-23089 GCA_034700105.1 Oconnorella tubifera
TATATATACTCTCAAATAATATTGTTATATGTTAACATAACAAATTAGAACTATGATTGAAAAAATGTCAACTTTTCTACAATATCATTATTATAATATTTTTTATTTAAGTACAAACATCATAAACTTACACAAAATTGAATGACGTCATTTCCCTTCCTATCAACACAGCATCAGATCAGATGATTTCAGTAACGAAGGACGCTCATAGAGCATCGAGTGAACAAAGCGTTCAAATGCATTCAACTAAAGCAAACAAGCCTCACAGTCCCAGAACTAGTGGTGGAGACTTCCCAGTCATCATTCCTCCTGACCTCTCAGACCTAACCATAGACGAATCGCGTAAGTTGCACAATAATAGCATATTTTCGAGCTTCTAAATCATAAGTTAGGTACAATAATAACTAAATACAAAAATTATTACAAGAAGCTATAAAATCTAACGCCAATTTATTCAGTAAATGATTCGTCGAATAGAATTTGATCCTGCCAAAAAATTTAAATAAAATATCGAAAGAAAGGTATAAGTATACTCTTTTCGAATATCAAACAAATATCATTTCTTATATTTTTGTTTTAAAATTTAAATACAAAAGGGAATGAAGAGGGGGGGGGGGGGACGGAAAATAATCGTAATACAGGGAGCCGGTGAGCAGATAAAAAATAATGGCGCTCTCCATAGGGAGATTAAAATTGAATTTTTCATTATTTTCAGAAAATATTAAATTTTATTGTAATTTTCGACGTCAATTATGTCTGACAGGAATTAGATATAATGGTTGTATATTTGTGATTTTTATTATTATTAAATATTAATGAGTATTTGCATAAAATGTCGTTCTCTAATATCGCTCACGGTTATTTTTATTGCAATATACTTTATAAGGTTAATTAGGGAATTAAATTTGATTCTGCAGTCACTCGGGTGTCTTTTTAAGATTACGCATTTTTAGAGTAATTTGCACTGTTTCTCACTAATTAATTACTATAAAGATGTATATAAAATATACCTTTAGTGCTATTTTCTATTTTCCTGATTAGGAAGAAAATTAGGGAATCATATTTATTTCAGATGTCTTATTGTTTTATATGATATGACAGCCATCTCGCGAATATTCATAAATATTAATTAAATTTTTATCTGTGCTTTGTTTTGAACAGATGGTGAAATGGCGAATCATTATAATTTGATTGTCATTGGAGGGGGGTCAGGTGGACTTGCTTGCGCTAAAGAGGGTATATATTTTTACTTCATTAATCATCATTACTATTATTATTTTTAATCATTTTTAGTTTTAGTTTAATTTAATGTTGGGCCAAGATAAAGTTGTCATGCAATTTTCGAATCCCGGAAGAGAGATATTTCAATAACTTCTTGCACCTTTAGCACGATGCTGAATTTAGTGGTGATGTCATTGTTGTTGTTTGTAGCTGGTGTGTTGGGAAAGAGAGTGGCTGTGTTGGATTATGTCACACCATCACCTAGAGGTTAGTTGTGTGATTGATTGACTGATTGGCTGATTGATTGACTGGTTGACTGACTCAACGACTGATCATTTTTGACTGGTTTTGCCAAATTGATTGTTGACTGATTGATATATTGACTGATTGATTGATTGACTGATTGATCTATTGACTGACTGATTAACAGATTGACTGATTGGTTGACTGAAAAGAACAACCGAATAACAATAACCAAATAACTGTAATTCAGATAACAATAACCAGAAACATTAATAACGGCATTATTTTATTTAAACTTACATTATGATCTCATAAATTTCTAACACTACAACTGTGCATCTACTTTATAATACATTATAACATTTACGCCTTATACACACCTTGACTAAAACATGTCAAGTTTGTGCTCATATTTTGCCAAGGCTTGTTAGAGAAGTGGTTAGAGTGCTGGACTCTGACGCGATTAGTTCAGGTTCAAATCCCGGATAGATCGCTACTTTCTCTAACTTGCTGCACCCTTTAGTAAAACGCTTGACAGCTACGTCTAAGATATCGTTCATATAATACAGTAATCCGGACGTTAAACGTAGCATCGTAGACGTTAAACGTAGCATTAATGTATATTCCAGGGACCAGGTGGCAGTTAGGGGGAACATGCGTCAATGTCGGCTGTATCCCTAAGAAGTTGATGCACCAAGCGTCGCTATTGGGTGACGCGTTGAAACAGGCTAAAAGCTACGGATGGAATGTTCCGGATAAAGTCTCGTTTAATTGGTACGATTTAAATCCTTTTTTTTACAATGTAATTTTATTATAGGTGATTTTTAAAAATCGATTGTAATTAAATTAAATTATAATTTAAACCTTTTTTGGTTGATTTTTAAAAATCAAGTAAAAAGATGTGAGATTTTAGAGTGGAAATAGTTGGTTTCAGTGTATGCTGTTACGCAATATATTATTTATTTTTTGCTTATTTTGATTAACTTTCTAACATTATTATCGTCTTAATTATTATTATTTACAGTTATACAAGTGACTATGAATTGTTTATTGTTTATATAAACTATAAATTATAAACAAACTACAGTAATCAATAGACTATTATGCGATGATTCAAGACTTGTCTGTTACTTTCTAAATGCTAAATCTAAATTGTTTTTCGATGTTTATCGTGTATTCTATATATTTTTGAAATTAAAATTAATTGATTTATTTGATTATATATCTGAATCGATTTCTTTTAATTATTTTATATTTGTTTTTAATTTATTGTTTCTAAACTGTTGATCTTGTTTCTTGTTCTGGATCCCTCTTCTAGGGAAGTAATGGCGACTGGTGTACAGAATCATATCAAGTCTCTTAACTGGGGTCACAGAGTGCAGCTCAAACAAAAGTGCGTACAATTGAAAATGCTAAATTTATTCCAGTTATGATGTCATAGAACTTATTTGAGTACAGCAGATCAGTTGGTAGACTATTATCCTTCTAGTCCGTTTGTTGTGGGTTCAAGTCTTAGTTGGAGCGACTTAAATTTTGTTTTGCTTTTTGAAATTTAACACGAGGGGGATATAGTTATTTGTCCAAAGAAAATATCATCAGACGCAAGTCTGAATTTATATACATGAACCTAACCTGATTCTTTTTCCAAGATCGATTTTTAACTAAATAGAATAAAAATTACTAAAGTGAAAATTTATTTCTTTAAAGAAGAATATAGAACACAGACAGCAAAGTTAGTGAGTGAGCTGATTGTCTATGATTTATAAGCCAACAAGGATAAATACAATTAAGCTGATCTAAGCTAACAAGGATAAATACAATTAAGCTGATCTAAACCAACAAGGATAAATACAGTTAAGCTTATCTAACCTGACAAGGATAAATACAATTAAGCTGATCTAAGCCAGCAAGGATAAATGCAATTAAGCTGATCTAAAGCCAACAAGGATAAATACAAGTAAGCTGATCTAAGTCAACAAGGATAAATCCAATTAAGTTGATATAAGTCAACAAGGATAAATACAATTAAGCTGATCTAAGTCAACAAGGATAAATTCAATTAAGTTGATATAAGTCAACAAGGATAAATACAATTAAGCAGATCTAAGCCAGCAAATCTAAAACAGATCTAAAACAGTGTCTACTGTTACTGCTAAAACAGATCTAAAACAGAGTCTACTGTTTCACAAAATTGGTCGTTTTTCCCCTGTCAATAACTAACACCCATTTCACTGACCCCAGAGGCATGGACGGCTGAGTCAACCTCAATTGTAATTGTTGTAACGAGTTGAACTCTAGTCATTGAGACAAGATGTTTGACAACTTACCACTTTTGAAAAATTTTGGAAGAATTATAATGTTTCGCAGTTTTTTTGAGAAATTTTATTAAATATTATCATTTTTGCGTCTGTTATGTTCCGTAATGTAAAAAATATTATAATTTTCTGACTTTGTTATTTTCTGTAATGTAGAAATGTTGACTACATGAATTTGAAAGGATTCGTTAAGGACAAGAACACGATAATTGCTACAGATGATGCGGGCAAACAGGCGAGTTACTTGCTACGCCCTTTAGTATTTCATTGCAATTATATAGTATTGCTGTGTGCTTTTTCAGAGATAACTTTAAATAATTTCTTGTTTGCAAACTGTTTTAATGATATATAAATAAATAATAATTTTCGTTCAACGTATGTTATATTCAATGTAAATAATTATTAATATTTATTGATGACAGCGTTATTATATATTAATATTACGTAATTAAGCGTGATGTAATATTGTTTCAAAGATGAAGATTTTTATATAGACAACAATGGCATGTAGTGAGGGAGCTGCAACCCAAAGTAACCTTTTGGCTGCAGCCTACAGTAGTATTTTGGATGCAGCCTTCAATAACATTTTGGTTGCAGCCTACAGCAACCTTTTGGCTGCAGCCTTCATTAACATTTTGGTTTCAGCCTACAGCAATCCTCTGGCTGCAGCCTACAGTAACATTTTCGATTCAGCCTGCAGTAACATTTTGGTTGCAGCCTACAGTAACATTTTCGATGCAACCTACAATAACATTTTGGTTGCAGCCTACAGTAACATTTTCGATGCAGTCTTCAATAACATTTTGGTTGCAGCCTACAGCAACCAATTTTGGCTGCAGCCTACAGTAACATTTTCGATGCAACCTACAATAACATTTTGGTTGCAGCCTACAGCAACCTTTTGGCTGCAGCGTACAGTAACATTTTGGATGCAGCCTACAATAACATTTTGGTTGCAGCCTACAATAACATTTTGGATGCAGCCTTCAATAACATTTTGGATGCAGCCTTCAATAACATTTTGGATGCAGCCTACAGTAACATTTTGGTTGCAGCCCGAAGTAACCTCTTAGCTTCAGCTTGCAGTTACTTTGGGCTGCAGGAAATTTGTACAGACATACAAAGGCTTACAAGTTCATGCATTTTGTTGAGTTTTGTCAACATATATGGATTATATAGCAATTTTTTGTTTACAGAAAATTCTCACCACTGATCACATAGTCATCGCTACTGGTACTCGACCAAAATATCCAAATGATGCAAGTAGAAATATAAATTTGTAACTCGTATATTATATGTTTTGTTATAATAAGAAAGAACTTTTGTTCCATATGTACATTTGAATCGTATATAGTCAATTTTATTTTATAAAAAGTAAATTTATTAATTTAAGTTTAACGTCATGGATTACCGTATTGCACGAACGATATCTCAGACGTAGCTGTTAATTTAAATGTCTTACTAAAGGGTGCAGCAAGTTACGTTAAAAGTTTTGATTATCGTATTAGATGAACAATGTCAAAGACGTAGTCGTCAATTTAAGCTTTTTACTAAAGGGTGCAGCGAGTTGGCGATAAAGTGAACTTTTATGAGAATCAAATTTTAACCTCACAGTCGCTAGTCCGGTCCTCTACCACTTCACTCACCATGGCTATATCTCATTTTGCAATATAGTCCTTATATAAAGTATCTTTGTATCAATTTATAATGTTCACAAAAAGACAAACTTGTTTATATTAGTGATAAATAATTGAAATGTATTCTGTTGAATATTTAATATCAAATTTTTGGTCGTTGAAATGTGATTTGTAGGTTCCTGGAGCCAAGGAGTACGCCATTACAAGTGATGATATATTTTGGATGAACACTGGACCAGGAAAAACGTCAGTTTTTAACCCTCATTTAGATAAAAACTTATTTTAATATCTTAAATCTATTCCTTATTTAAATTTAATTTTAGTGATAGTTTGAGTATCAGGATATATTTCTTATAAACAAAGGAGATTGAGCTGATTGTCAATGAGTTTTAAGCCAACGGGGATAATTAGAATTAAGCTGATCTAAGCCAACAAGGATAAATACAATTAAGCTGATCTAAGCCAACAAGGATAAATACATTTAAGCTGATCTAAGCCAACAGGGATAAATATAATTAAGCTGATCTACGCCAACAAGGATATATACAATTAAGCTGATCTAAGCCAACAAGGATAAATACAATTAAGCTGATCTAAGCTAACAAGGATAAATATAATTAAGATGATCTAAGCCAACAAGGATATATACTATTAAGCTGATCTAAGCCAACAAGGATATATACAATTAAGCTGATCTAAGCCAACAAAGATAAATGCATTTAAGCTGATCTAAGCCAACAAGGATAAATATATTTAAGCTGATCTATAACAAGAAGGATAAATACATTTAAGCTGATCTATGCCAAGAAGGATAAATACATTTAAGCTGATCTAAGCCAACAAGGATAAATACATTTAAGCTGATCTAAGCCAACCAGGATAAATATAATTAAGCTGATCTAAGCCAACAAGGATAAATATAATTAGGGTGATCTATGCCAACAAGGATATATACAATTAAGCTGATCTAAGCCAACAAGGATAAATACATTTAAGCTGATCTAAGCCAACAAGGATAAATACAATTAAGCTGATCTAAGCCAACAAGGATAAATACAATTAAGCTGATCTGAGCCTACAAGGATAAATACAATTAACCTGATCTAAGCCAACAAGGATAAATACATTTATCATCTACGCCTTGTTGGCGTAGATGATCTAAGCCTTGAAAACAAGGTGGACTGTTTTATAAACTTGTAGTTCTTTCCCAGTCAAAATTAAATTTTAAATTAAACTAACCTAAGCTATTGTTGTTTTGTAGATTGTGCATAGGAGCTAGCTGTATCCTTTATAGCGAACAGTTTACAAGTATTTTAACTTAATGATTTGATTTCATCATTTGATAAAGACAATTTTTTGTTTAAAATATTATTAGAACATGCGCATGCAAATATTATACATATATACAATATACAAACAAAGTAGTTTTGCGTGTATATATCACTGTATAATTAACACGAAAAACAGTTTTTTTATTCCAGTGTATATATACCAGTTTAAAAATATATATATATTAGTAAAATGACCGTTACAATGTTAGGAAAAATTAAAAGTAACGGACTCAAAATATTACGCCAGATAATTTTTTTTAGTCAAGTAAAATAATCACACGCGTTAATGTTTTTATAATCAATCTTTTGTGAATGAGGCTTGGAGCATATATGAAATTTGAATAAGCCTGCAGGCCCTACTGAGTGCTGCCTTTACTGCCTGGCAGAACACGGGGCTATAGGCTACATGCTGTAGGCCATAGGCTGTAGGCCGTAGGCCACTGGCTGTAGGCCACAGACTTACTGTTAATATTATTTTTTTTAATACACTTTTATTTAGCTAGTAAATGTATTAGATCTTGTCTTTAACAGTAGTTATAAGATGTTTCTTTAGAAACGGCTGGTTTTCTAAATGGTCTTGGCTACGATACGTCTGTATTAGTAAGATCTGTGCCTCTCAGTAGATTTGATCAGGTGACTTAATCTAAATTTAATCTGTGACACGTGTATTTTTTTAATTATCAATAATATTGTAGATATAACAATTTTTGGGTTACGATTTGTTATATTAAATATATATAAATAAAAGTAAGAGAATATAATGCTAGCGGTATTCAAATTGAGCTTGAACTTTTGGGACAGTTTCCAATTTTTTTTTGGCATACTCATTTAAACTATTATTATTTGAATTAAATAGAATATTTGTTATTTAAAGATAGCTTATATAGTAAACAATAAAACGGGTTCTATTATATAAATTTGACATTGCGGACACACAATTTTTGGCGTCGGACATTTGAAAATATTCTTATTAGTATTATTATTTTAGCAAATGTCAGAGTTGGTTGTACAAGAAATGTCAGCTGCTGGGGTAAAGTTTATGATTGGATGTCAGCCGTTATCGATTGAGAAAATGAATTCTGGTAAAATAAAAGTGACTTGGTCCTGTGCTAATAATGAGAATAGGACATCAGCTACTTTTGATACGGTCTTTATGGCTATTGGTGAGAAAAGTTTACTTTCGTAGATTATGGTATTATAAGAATGATGTCTTTGATATTTTTGCTGTATAAACACCTTACTAAAGAGTGCAGCAAGTTTTTTAAGTGCCACACTAAAGGGTGCAGCAAGTTAAGTTTAACATCGGAATTATTTTATATTAATGCTATCTTAATGTAGCCGTCATCTTAAGCGTCTTACTAAAGGGTGCAACAATATAAGTTCAATTAAAAGGGTGCAGCAAGTTAAGTTTAACATCTTGGATTATTATATTATATAAATGATGTCTCAGATGTAGCTGTCAATTTAAACGTCTTACAGAAGGGTGCAGCTAGTTAAATTAATTGTCTGGATTACTGGATTACTTTATTATATGATTGATGTTTCAGACATATCAGTCAATTTAAGCGTCTTACTAAAGGGTGCAGCAAGTTAAGTTGGATCATTCTATTATACGATCAACGTCTCAGATATTTTGAACTTTGATTTTTGCATATAATTTGCTACCAGGTCGTTGCGCTACTACTGAAGATATGGGTCTGAAGACTTCAGGGGTGCGGTTGAACAGCGACGGGTTCATAGTTGGTGGGCAGAGTGGCGAGACAGAGAGATCCAGTGTCTCTAATATATTCGCGATAGGAGATGTGCTTGAGGTTTTACAACTATTCTTATTAATAATTCTCTTTTTAATTTTTTTAACCGAATTTTTATTCGTCATACTTTTTCAAATTATTAATTTTCTGTATTTACATTTTAATCTTTGAATAATAAATTAATAAGTAAGACAAATAAAAAAAAATTTCAGTGATAAATGTACTAATAAGGTTTGATTTTATTATACAAGTATCTTATTTTGTCATTCTTATTGATTGTATTTGAATGTTGACGTTAAATTTAATGTGACTTTGAGTCACATTAGATTTAACGATTTAAAAAAATGACTCTAATCACATGAAAAATAGATTCATATCAAGTTTTGTTTTCATCCTTGTAGTCATTAGTTAAGAATTGTAAAGGAAAAATTATTAAGTGTATTAAATTACGATTCAAGCGTTCACTCATCATCACTTAGTAGTCCGGAACACATCACTCGGATAGCTTTTTTTGTGGTGATGTGACATCAACAAAGAAATATAAGTTTTTGTTAATGTCACATCACCTTTTGATATGATATTAATAAAGAGAGTTAAAATAAACTTTTAAATAAAGTTCGAAGTAATTTATAAAGTGAATTTGAAACAAGAGTTTGTTTGGCATTTTTTAAACAGAACTGTTTGCAGTTGACACCAGTTGCCATCAAATCAGGCAGACTGCTAGCGCAGAGACTCTTTGCTCAGTCTAAAACACACATGGACTATAAACTGGTGCACTTTAAATTATACTTCATTTCATTTTTACGTAAATTTCAGTTTGATCGTAATTTGATTTAGAAATAGAAGGAGAAGTAACCGGAGTCTGTGTTAAGCATAATTAAATTATTAAAGCAATATTAAAGTTGTGCTGATGTGACATTAATTAAAGATTATAATTTATGATAAGAACTTATCGCGAGTTACATTTGGGTCTCAACAAAAGCAAAATTAATTTTTTGCTCCTTGGGTATTCCGTCAGTTGCAGTATAAGTTGTAATAAAGATATTTATATAAGTTCAAACTTTTTTTGTCTAATGTCGGGTTTCAGGATGCCTTTTTAACTAAAAAACTAATATTATCTCTATACCAGTTAAAATGTGCAAAGCCCACGGTCATTACAGCTAATTCATTGGACTATGATATCATTTGATTATAATGACGTCATTGCTGTTAAATATAAAAATATTGTGCTAAATATTTGCATTGTGGGATTTATCATAATTTTAAGAAATCTGTACATATGTATGGATTCTGTACATATGTATGGATTCTGTACATATGTGCTCTGACTGAAACCCGACATAACTCTATTGCTTTTGATATTCTTCTCTTATCTTTAAATAAATTTGATTTTATCTCTTAATTTAAACCCAGATTCCTACTACTATATTTACCCCCCTGGAGTATTCCTTTGTTGGTCTATCTCAAGAAGAAGCTGAGAAAACATTCGGAGCATCTTCCGTCTCTGTCTATCACGCGTACTACAAGCCACTGGAATACGCTTTACCTAAGAAGGACAGTGAACGCTGCTATGTTAAGGTAACCCCCCTCTGCTTGGGAAATAAAAATTAGAGCAAAATTTTATACGCATGAATTCACAATGCAAAATGACTGTCATTATTTTCTAGACTGTAACCTATATAATTGATCAGATTTATTTGTCTGTCTGACAGTGTCTGTATGCCTGCCTGCCTGTCTGTCTGTATATCTGCTAGGTAACCGGTGTGTTTCTAATTGAAATTACCTGGCTGAAGTAATTTTGGGGTGAAACGACTAGTTACAGTAATCTGTATAGAAACAATTGCTTTATGCGAACACCGTATTGCTTGGTAGCTGTGTTTTATTTGTGACTGTAGTATTTTGTTGTATTTGTATTAATACTATGTAATAATAATACGAATACCTATAATACTATAAATTAGTATTATGTTAGTATTTGATTAGAACTGTTAGTTTGTATTTGATGTATTGTGGTTTCAGGTGATCACAAAAAAGAGTGATAGTTGTGAAGTGTTGGGTATGCATTATACCGGACCCAATGCTGGAGAGATCATGCAGGGATTTGCTGTAGCTCTCAGGTAGAGAGCTTATTTAGTCTTAACAGTCAATTTTTGTAGTAATGTTTCTTCTAATTCATGCATATGACAGAATTCTATAGATTTATATCTAATTGATGACAGAATTCTATAGATTTATGTCTAATTGATGACAGAATTCTATAGATTTATGTCTAATTGATGACAGAATTCTACAGATTTAATTTTAATTCATGATAGAATTCTATAGATGACCTTTATGCCACAAATACATTTTACTATATCATTGAAATGATTAATGTGCCTGATCAATGCCAGTCACACATGGCAGCTGAATCAGTCAAAAACACACACGACCTAAAGCCTTATGTTATGAAACACGTGGTCTATACACAACAAAGACTGAACACTTGTTTACTTTCAGGAATAAAAATTAAGCTTGATATACTCTTGCTCCGTCATTCACAAAGCAAAACTACTTATTGCATTAAATTATTTTAAATAATAATTAGTATTAATAAAGAATCAAGAATCATCGCTTGATTTCTATGAATTCAGTTCACAACGCGTCGCTAAGTAGCCTTTTTGTGCTGATGTGACGTTAAACAATTACTCCAATGCATGTTCCTCTCATTTTGCCAGATGTGGTTTGACTAAAGAGCGACTTATGTCATCTATTGGCATTCATCCGACTTGCGCTGAAGAGATCGTCAAACTGTCAATCACAAAGGAGTCCGGGGCTGATCCCAGGGTCACAGGCTGCTGAGGGTAACTCACCAATCGCTGCACTCCGTCGCTTCTTCAGTCCCCCCCCTGTCCCTGTTATAATTCCCTCATTTCCATCTCTTTCCGGATAGAATTCCCTTCATTGAGAATGCTCAGTAGATAGTTTCCTATTTGGAAATATCGTTTCCGTTATAGGAAGAATTGTGTTGAGTTAGGAAAGGTTATGGTTTCCTATTGGAAAATTTTGTTTCCATTTTAGGAAAAAACTGTGATGAGTTGAGTTGAGAATGGTTTTGTTTCCTATTGGGAAGTATTGTTTTCATTTAGGAAAACTTTCCCTAGCTTGCTCGAGCGAAGTATCCTTGAGAGAAATATTTGACTTTTGTGATATTTTCGCGCTGTATTATTGCTATTAGGGATTATTTGAAGGATGGTGATATTTTAGGGATGCCTTACAAGGGATAGTTGAAAGGGGAATGAATGAACTGACGAGTGCCTTTATCCTAAGTTTGGATTTGATCCATGAACTGATCGTGTTTTGCGTTTTATAATTAGAGGCAAACATCACGGTGTTATTGTTGTTGTTGATTTTTTTGAGACGATCAGTTTCCTGGATCATTTCCATGCTGGTCGCATTGTTGTGGCAGACACTGAATTTTCTTTTGAGTTATATTTTAAGTTCTTTACTTTAAATTAAGTTTTCTTGTACAATATTTATCTTAAACATCCGTTAAATTGACATTAAGGTTGATTTTGTACGCCATCATATTTCTCTAAACTTTGCGTTAATTTAAGTATTAGTTTGACATCTTAAATTCAATTTATAACTTATATTTTATTTGATTTAGCGGATTGTTTTGAATTAGTATTTCTTTAGAGAATTTATTTCTACAAGGAATACTAGATACTAGCATTGAAATTTGACTCGTATTATATCAGTTCTATAGACATTTACTTGCTGTAAATGTTACATTTTCTTTAACTTTAGCTGAGAATATCGTTGAGTTTTTTTAAACAATATTCTAGAAGCTATTTGAGTTAGGTATTCTGTGTCTGTCACAACTTGATTCTTATCTATCGTTAATGATGGGTGCGTCTTAAAACCACATTGTGGTCTGATGCATCTTGATACTAGGTGGATTTAGAATATGCGATTTCTTATATTTACAAAAACATAAAAAAAAATCGTTCTGTTTTTAAGTGTATAAATCATTAAAAAATATTGTTTATTTTGCTGTTTTTTGTATCTTTTGTAGTTTTGTGTATATTATGTAAATATTATTGTATTGATAGATGTTTATATAGATGAAAAATAGTTGCACAGTTTCTTGTTATCAACTCTTTTATTACGTATTTTAGATTTCAAATAAAGTTTCACATTTAAAAAAATATTACATTGATTTAAAGTGATAATATTATTATTTTGTTATGTCATTTGTTACAAGATATTATCCAATATTCAGAGCTCATTGGAAACTGATTCTTTGCTTATTTAATGTGTTTAAATGATTTCGATTCTTATCAATCTCCGTGATTAGTATAGCATTAACTATCTCGCTGCAAGTCTAACGAACTGATCTACAACTAAACTGATCTACAACTAATAGCTGAAAGTTCATAAAAAAATCAAATACTTAACTACTAAATACTCAATGTTAAATGTTAATTACTTTATACTTGGTTAAGTCTACTTAGTAATAAAAAATTACAAATTAAATGTACAATTTCAGTTTGATTTGTTTTCATTAAGTTTAGTTTCAAATATTATATATAATAGCTTCGTATATCTTAGCATAATTCAATATCATTATCATGATATAATATATCAAACAATATTTAAATTTATAAGTTATAACGAGTACTTAGATTACTTGATCATAATACTTCGTAGTTTTATTATATTGTATTATTCACAAATGACATTGTCTTCCATTATCTTATTAATTAACAGTTTTAAGAATGAAATCTAACTTTTTTTGCTCTGTTGACTTTTTAGTCATTTATTCTCATTTTATACTTCTCTCAAATTAATGACCTGTCATGATTGTACAGATTTAATTCCGCAACACCCTCCCGAATCCAGACATAATTTAAATGAGCAGGCAAAGGGGGAGGGACTAAGCTCAGTGTAGTGATAGTAAATAAATAATTGAGTGAAATATCTTATTTATTTTCCAGTCTTTACATTAAGTTTAAAGAATAAAAACTGATTATAATTTAATAACAGTAAACATTTTATATGGAAAGCGAGTAACAAAAAGGTGTATACGACTATAATCTCTATTCGGCCAATCAAAAATTAAAATGTAACAATACAAAAACGTCTATCCTATGATTTAATTATGTATCCATTGCTTTATTGGTTAATGTCACATCAAATATATATATTTAGTAAATATATATATTTTTGTTGTGCGTTCAGAAACCAAACGATGAGTGAATAGCGAGCTCGTTAACAAAGCGCAGTAAATAAATGTTCTCATTATAAATAAGCTCAAACATGTTAAGTTTAGGTTAACAATTTTCCAGCTGCATATGCATATATGACAGCTTTCACTAATAATATAGGCCTATTGATTTAATTCACAGCAATTGACACGATAAGACCAGGAACCGCGATAATTCGTCTGCAAATTTTTCTGCAGACTTTTGGTCTACGATACAGACGACCGACATTTGGTCTATCAACATTTAGTCTACCATAACCACAGCCCTAACCAGGGCCGGCCCTAGCCAAAATGGTGCCCTAGGCAAAGTATACATTTTGGCGCCCTCTGAGGCTCTGACCCCACTCCACCCGTCACAATCCAACGATGAACCAGCCAGAGCCATACGCTAGCTAAATTAAGAGTTTACTATTTTAATTACTAAACCCTTAGTAATTTTGCGGATGATAGGAACGTTTAGAATTGTCGAGAAAAAACACGAGATTTTTTGTGAAAAAATGTATTGATCTCTTTTAGAAGTCTATTTTTACTTAAAAATATTTTTCTTGCATTGTTACTTGCAAAATTACTTATAAAGTCCCCGTAATATAATGATTGGAGATATTATATCTTTCTCAATAGACAGCATAGCTAGAGCTGCATGGCTCTCCTGTGTCATAGAGGTTCGAAGATACGTTTTATTTGAAAACTGTGAAAAACGTTTTTAGACAGTTGTCGCACTGATTAGAATAGTTTGGATTGCAATAACAAATTGTATGGAAAAAGTTTAAAGTAACAAGTTGATTTTATAAATTGAGGAACTTGCAAAGGCTGTTTTTCTCAGGCAACATGCAAGGCATTAACATTTATTAATCGCATCATTTATTCACACTCAACATCGCAACTGTCGCCGTCAGCAAGTATACGCCATATAAGTCTTGACAGAGGGTTTGCATTGTGAACGAAAAAAGAACGAATAAAGTGACATAAACAGAAAACACATTTTTTATGAAAATGGCGCCCCCTAGATTGTGGCGCCCCAGGCAACTGCCTGCTTTGCCTGTGCCTAAGGCCGGGCTTGGCCCTAACTACAATTCTAACCCTAAATCCAGCCCTAAATCTAACACCTTAATATTGCAGTATGTCTAATGTCAGTATAAAACTAGTGTTATTGACAAAAAGTCTCCAGTCCTATAATACGAATTATTGTGATACCGTTGAACAAAGCAACTATATATTATATCTTGAGCAGTTTGAACTGTAAAGACTTACGTATTCGAGAAGTGGATGTAGAATTAAAAGCACGCGCTCTGAGATCATCCATCCATCTTTTCCTTCTATTCCCAGTGGATGAAGACGAGTAGTTGGACTCCTTACTAGATCTACTTACATTGAGCTTGATTAAAATGGATGCGAGGTATTTAGCAAGATACGAGTCAAGACTTTACAGTGTACATAGTCGGCTCTGTTTCAATGTGATTAATGATTTTCTTCTCTACGCCTACATTTACGCTGTGGTTAATGCTTTTCATCAATAGTTATATAGGCCTACATTTACATTGAGATTAATGCTTTTCTTATGCCTACATTTATTTGTTTACTTATTTACTGTAATTGAACTTAATATTGTTGACTATTTATTAGAAAAAATCTAATTTTATCAAAATAATAACGGGTAATTGTGAAATAAATAATATAAGAAATAAATGAAGTCTGATTTGGTCTGATTTTTAACGTTATAAATATTCAAGTTACATTAATTTCACAAACATATTCTTTAGAAACTACTATATTATAAATGTATTGAATGCAAGATAACTGCATGCAAATGTAGAACTATTCGATAATGATTTTGCTTCATCTGATCGACCTAAACGTACAGTATACTCGAATCTGATATTCACGTACTCGAATCTGATATTCGATACACTACCTTTTCGAAAAGTTTGCTACACCCTTTATCAAAGTGTCTAGTTATATTAAGTCTCTCTAATTTCTATAATTATTTCTTTGATATTAATTTAAGCTTAACATCCGAAATTATAATCTTATTATACAAACGTTGTCTCTGAAAGAACTGGCAATTTAAGCGCCTTACTAAATGATACAGCAAGCTGAAATAGTGAGCTATCACGGATATCGAACCTGAACCTGTCAGTTTACACTCCTGTATTCCACCACTTCTCTAATGAGCTTTAACACATTAATTTAACTTAGTTTTAATCAATATTAATACAAAACATTAATATTTAACTATAGATGTTTCTGCCACAGTAATAAAGCCTCGTCTTCTGAACTACCTTTCTCTTCATCAAAATCTTCATCCAGTACATACTGACCGGTCCTATTCTTAACAACCCTATGTAACCCGCTGGCATTTTTCTCATGCCCCTCTTTCTGCCCGTGTTTTCTATTATGCCGCATTATGCCCGAAGGCATTACATCCTTATGGTTCAAATGCCTCTCGCAAAAGTTTCTCTCTGGATTGACTTCATTACTGGGTACACCGAGATCTGTCTCTTCCATTCGTTCGATTCCAAAATTATAATTTTCATTCGACATTATACGAAATGTATTCGTTCTTTCGTCCTCACCACATCTTACATCCACCATGCTTCCGTTTGTGTTAAAAGTAAACAACAATGGCCGTCGAACAGTTTCCAACTTCCTGCCAACGCTAGTTTCTGCCAAGTCTTTCCGTTGCCCGCCAGATCTGGCAACTTTATCGTCGGATTCCACTCTCGAGTACTGCGTGAAGGTGCTCATGTGGTTTGGTACCCCGCCGTTTGATTGAGCCGCATGATGATTCGAGGTGCTAGTTGTTGAGGTGTTAGGTGTCGGGTGAGCAACACCATCTGGCGTCGTCACCTGGAGCTTGTCATTGAGCTCCTCCTGACGTCTCCGGAACTGGTTGCCTCTCTCGTGGTGGAACCTTTATATACAGAGCATTCACGCGACACTTTAGAATTGTTTTTTCAATAATTGTTTATATAATAAAAGAAATTAAAAGCCCATTAATTGATTGACTCATTGACAAAATGAAATAACTCTACACACTGCACATGCAACAGATATTGAATAAGTGTGACTGATCAACGCGAATATAGTAACCGAATCAATTATACACATACGCACACACACGCAGGCACGCACACACACACACACACACACACACACAGCACAAAGCTGTATAAAATAAAATACATACTCACATGGTAAACATACAGTAACAAAGGTCTTACCTCAAAAATGAGCAGCAGATGAGACTGAGCAGAGCTATAGTAAAGATAATGTAAGGCAGCCAAAGATAAGCACTCGACTGGTTAGAAACTGTCGTCAAGTTTTCAGTGAGATTAAATGTTTCAGTGGTATCCGAGATCCCTTGGGTAGAATTAGAGGCAAATACAGACGCGTTTGATGCGTCTACAACTCTAGATGTCGTCGATATTATTATGATTGAGATTGTCGCTGAAAATATCCGTAATATTATCTTCGATGTTGACGAAATGATCTCAAGAAACATTTGAGTTACATCTCAGTTGAGTAGTTCTTTTGCAGGCTCTGGGTAAAGTTTTTCGGGCTTTGATTTTTCGTGAGATAAAGTTACGAATACATTAAGATAATCGGATAGTTTCTGAATAAAATTTTCTTTTATCTGGATGTATAACATCCTAATATAGTAATAATATATCAAATATATTATGCATTCGCGTGGTATATTAGATAAATAATTGCTAATGTAATTCTCAGTATATTTTCCATCTGAGACTTAATGACACGATTAATACGAATCAATTTAGTTCATTAAATTTAAGATGAGCATTATTTGGCTAATATTAAAAACATATAACATAATGTTTTTCTTACAAAAAAATGACTTTTAAATTCTGCAACGAATGCAACAATAGTGTTATTTAATAAATCTATCCAGTTGAAGATCTTTTCGGCATTATAAGTTTACTTTAAACACTTGTGATTATTTATGAAAAAGTCAAAGTATTGCATACAGAGTGATTGTAAACATGCCGAACAAGATTTCAATTACAGAGACACGTAACAAAAATAAATAACTAACATAAATATTATATTTTGTACAACCTTTTAAGACAGTCAATACATTATCGTAAATTTAAAAAAAATCAGAAATTTACACTTGGGTGTGTAAATTTCATTTTATTAAAAAATGCCTTTTCATTTTAGATGAACCACTCTTGTTATTTTTCTATTCATTCAACCTTTCTCATTAAACATTGGAATATAAACAATCGACATATTTTTGCAAAGTTGTCCAAAATTTTATTTTTTTTCGCAAAAATGCAATAAAAGTTAAATATTTTTCAATTTATACGAACTAAATCTGAGTTGTCTAACCCTAATTATAACAAACTCAAACATAGTGACTTAGCCAGGTGGGTTGTTGAGACTATAACCCCCATCGTAGGTCACAATAATTTCTATAATGTTAATTATGATAGTTATTGTCAAACCTCCACCCTTTGTGACCATTTTATAAAATATTTAACGCGAATGTATAAAATATAGTGATAACCTAATTTACAACATATCGTCACATAGTTTTTGGAAAAACTCTCCCTCCCCACCGTCCCTCTTTGTAAAATCCCGACTATGCCACAGCAACCCACACCCTAACTCTAGTCCCATTTTATTAACATCTACGTACATATTGTCTGCTTTTTGTTTGTTAATATTTTTCTCTTAAAATTTGTCTGTTTACTAAGAAATACAGGACGGAATAATAAAACAGATGAAAAGGATTCCAAGAGAAGCGATTTAAGTAAGCCTGTAATCCACTTAAACTTCCTAATCCACCGCGCGTCTATTTGTCAACGCTACCTATTTACTATGTACAGTTCAGCTCAGGGAATTCAATTGCTTAAAAGGGGCAGGAAGTACGGGAGTGGGGTTAGCCCCCCGCCGAATTTACAAGAATTAGACAAATAAAAGTATTTAAATTTATAGAAGTGTATTTGATGCAATAATATATCCTTTTTCGTCAGTAGTACAGCAGTAAATCAAGATTCTAAACAATAAATCGGTAAAAGCAATTTTGACATTGTATCCATTTGATTGAGAACCGTAATGTCAGAGAACTGATATTAAACTTATCTTTATTAAATGACGAATACATACACATTTTATAATAATGAGTCGTTTATAATACAAGCGAAACAAACTTGATTGCAGTTGTTTATTTGTGTATACAGATTGTTTTATAGTCTTTATACAAAAATAAACAACTGCAATCAAGTGTGTTTCACTTCCCCGATAATTATAAAACTGAAGTGACGGCCATGGTTCAGTTTTCCATACAAGTAATTTTCAACAAATTCTCTTCGTGGTTTAAACGTTCAAGGATTTGTCGATGCATTACAACTAAGACGAGATTTGAGCAGAAGACAGATCGATGTCATCGCTAATGAAGTCCTATAGTCTTATAACACAGTGGCACAACTAAATGAACACAAGAAATTACCATAGAAGAGACACTTATGAACATTTTAAACTATGTAAATTACATGAAAAAACATGAAAAATATATGAAAATTATTCGAGAAATCTGTCAAAAATTTGTTGTAATATATAGAAAAAAATAGAAACTCCACAAAATATTTTAACAAAATGAAAGATTATCAGCCCTTATTTGACATTTGCATAAAAACGGATATACTGTATATTTTTGGGAGGGGGGGGGGACGATAGCAAATAATTGAATAGAGATTTAACAACTAGTGTTTACAATATTTAATCAGTGTTTACAATACTATGAGCTAATATATGCATTAATTAAATATCTGTGTGCATGGTTTAACATACTGACAGTTAAATTAAATGCAATAAAATATGCAGCTAATTTGCCTTGATGTGATTGGTCAAAATTTATATTCAAAAATAGAATTTAGAGATAAAATAATCAAAAAGAGTGAAAAACAAATATGCTTTCATGGCTTAATTATATGAACACCCCTCGCTAATTCTTAAAATGTAAGTTTACATTTATCTTAAATATATAAACTAGAACAGTAACAATATTTTCAAAAAACATATCAACAAGTAATTAATGAAATAATTTAATAATACGAACAATTCAATTAGAAATATGAAGTTAAATTAAATCAAAAATACAAAAATATAAACAATAAGTAATATTATCAGTTGAATTACGCTGCATCTGTATGCTTCAATCTAAGATTTTTGTTAGGCTAATTATATTAAGTTAATAACTATTAAATGCTTTTCGAAAGTACACACGTGATATCGAATATTTATATCGAATATTTTTTTAAAGTAGCGAGATGTTGAAGTATTGTTATGACCTATTTAAATTTGATTTAATTACGTCTGAAAATATTATGTGATTTCTTATATTCTATACACTGTAGCGAGCGCCATTCAATGTACAGCGAATATAAATGAAACTAAAACTGACGTTTTGTAAATGCCTTGCTTGTCGTCTGTTATTTCTTATAACGATAACATTCATCAGAAAGTGATTAATGCTTCCCTAGTCAAGACAAAATTGTCAACAAATCAGCCGCTAAAGTGTCACTCAGTGACGTTAGAGTGTCACTGGCATATCAGTGACACTCGAGTGTAATTGATATCTATCTCAGTGACACTTTATTCGAGGGTAGGGTAAACATTCAACAATCAATCTGAAATCAGTTCACGGCTCGTCAAACTCAACATTCGACGAGTTCGCACGAAATTTGATCAAAAGCTTCCGCCATAAAGAGCGTGTTGCAAAAATAAATCGACAAATAAAAGCTGATCAACAGATTTTGACATTGGGGGGTTGCTTACATTAAGGAATTGACGTTTTTATGAAAAAATTTATAAATAGCGGGAGGGGATGAAGAAAAGGCATAGATTTTAATTCAAATTAATTATTAGAGATTATTGGAATACGACCGATTTTTAATTAAAGCCAGATCATAATGTGATAGAATTAAAACACTTAAAAGAAAATTCAGAAATATATTATATTATGTTAATGTCTTCACGGATTTCATAATTAGGTATTTTCATTAATTTAAATAATTTTTATATCGGGGTATGATATTTCAAATGCAAAAAGACATATGATTTTCCTCTATAATTAAGACATAAACATCTGCAAATTGAATACATGTAAAATATGTATACAATTACATGTCAAATATGTATATAATTAACACGTGAAAAACATATATACATGTATATTTGATATACTGAATACTAATTAATACATGAACAATATGTAGACTTTAACAGTATGTATGCATCTAATACGTACAGACAAAGTGCGCTTATACATTAAATACACACTTACGTATTTTATGTCATATTTACATTTTTCGATTTTATTTGTAACTTTTTTGAGACAACGATTATTTAGAATCGATAATTCGTCATACATCGTATTCAGTGGCGTTAGAAAGGAGAAGAGATTGCGGGGGAATTTTACCCCCCCCCCCCCTCACCAGCATTGTAGGGCAAAAGAATTTTTGCATTGTTCAATGTGTTACATAAATGTTAACCTCCCCCCCCCCCGATCAATGTGAAGATTTTGTGAAAAGAATGAGTAGGCCTATGTGAAGACATAAAATAAATTGATAATCATAAATAGCTGAAAGTCATTTTGAAAGTTCTTAGCTATATTTTCTAATCCATACTTTTAGCACTATCTATTTCCTTTGCAATAATCCTAACATTAATCCTAACTGTTAATAAGATGTTAAAGCGTGTAGGCCTAGCCCATAATCATAATAATAACTTTAACTTGCAGTACTGATGCACCGGGCCGGGGGGAAATGATTTTTGACTCGCTTTTGTAAAAAATCATTTGTCTAAATCGACGAAGTAAGTATCAATTAGTAAGTATCGATATTATTTATATAATTTTTTGTATAAAATGTTTTTTTAACGTTAATTTAATTAATTATATTAATGTTTTAATTTAGTTACAGGAGCGGGATTTGAGCTAAAGGGGAGGGATTAGTTAAAAATCGACGCCTCGCTGAAAGACTTCGAAAGCGTGATGAATTTTATCGATCATCACAAAACAGGATCACTTCTTTACTAATGTCATCACTTCTCTTCACTTCATCACTTATCACTTCTTTCACTCATGTTGCGGCAGAAAAAGTTAATTCAATCGGACTGCGATGACGTCACTGTTTTACGAACATGCCCCCGGGGAATCACGTGACTTTATAAATCAAACAGCGGGGGGAGGGGCGGGTGGGGAAGGGGGAAGGGCGGAGGAGAGTCCAGAAACCCTGAAGTTTATTGTTATTATAGGATATAAAAATGTTAAATAGAAATAGAATAGAAAAAAAATTCCACGTTTGTCTATAATAAGCGTACAATAAAACATAAATAAAAGTTTTCTATATTCTTTGACTTATTTTAAATATACGTAATTATGAATCGAAAGCTACAAATTTAGAAATCAAAATAACATTAAAAGTGAAATAATAAATAATGAAAGAAAAACAAACAATGCTTTAAAAACTACGATAAAATTACAATCTTATGTCTAAATACGGGCCTAATTATAATTATAATGAAATAATTAATAAGCTATAAATGCTGTAAAACTAAAAATCCTATCAATATACTGTATATCCATATAATAAAAAAATATGTATCAATAAACGTATAAATTATATAATTATTATTCTTATTATTCTCGATTAGTTTACTTCACACTTTGTACTGTAAAGAAAGCGGCTTAAATGAAAAATTCATTTTTTGCAACAAAATCCTGCAACGAATTTAATTTGTCATTTTTTTCAAAAATTAAAAACGAACTAATCCGGGTCGACATTTAGTGTGACCCGTCAAAACGGCCCCAACAAATTGGCCCCGACTTCTAATTCTCAGGGTTAGGGTTAAGATTATGATTCGGGTTAGGGGTGGGTTTGAATTTAGGGTTAATACTAGGATAAAGGTTAAAATTGGATTTAGTAAGGGTTATGGATATTAAATGGGCCGATTTGTCGGGTTAATGTATTCGGGGCCGTTTTGTCGAGGTACCTACATTTAGTGCATACAGTGTATACGGTATAGGCCTACTAATTTCTATCACTAATTTGATCAATTAAATGCCTAATAAGTTTTAGCTAATATATTAGCGCAGAGAATTTGCTTGAATAGTCTTGTATTTTCACATTTTAGTTCGTTAAAGGAATTAAACTGGATGAGCTATGTGCCTGAAGTATAGAACAATATGCCTGTTTTCTATCTAGCTCACTGCATTAAGAAAAAATTGTTTTAATACCTTTTTGTGCTGATGTGACATTAATTGTTGTAATTAATATTACTTTTTTTCTTCTTTTTTTGTACCATGTATTGAGTGTTC
>JAQIXG010001294.1:0-23073 GCA_034700105.1 Oconnorella tubifera
GGGGAGGAGGGTACGGTTGTGGTGGAAATTCCTTGAAGTGTGTATTTCTTATGTTGCAGCTTTTCCATTACTATTAATTTTTATTTAATAAATAGACTACTTAAATAATATTGTGAAGGCGGCAACTTTGTTGTATGTCTAGAATAATATAAATTGTTATGAACTACTATTCATTGATACATATTTTATTTACTTTTCATCTATAATCAGATCCTTCGCCATTCGTAAGCGAGCCACAAGCAGCGCAATATGAACCAGGTTGTTTTTCTTTTCATTTAAAAAAGGTCACCATGTATACTTATGTAATATGTAATACTAAATAGATTATAGTTCGTTGTCTAACAAAAGAGATTATATTTTCAATGAATGAAAGTGTATACAGCAGTGTTATGTGGATCATTGGATTCGAAAAAGTGAATGGAAAGATAAAATTATTGTTAATCTAAAATGGTAACCTTTACGCTTCCAAAAATTTCGAACACAATAATTCTGATACAGTAATTGATACTGTAACATATTGATAAAAACTGTTACAAATAATTTCCATTTAGCATTAATATCAAATTGAAACTCTCGATATTTTTATGAAATTATATAACAAAGTAACTACTTGTCGCTAATATTTTCTTCTTACGATTTACATTGTGCGATAAATTGTTTGAATTGATGATTTTCCAACATATAATCAACAATGAATTTAATTTTTAAACATCAAAAGAGCAAGAATTATCCAATTTATTTCAGAGGAGTCAATAACATTGATAGTCCACGCTTGTGAAGGCAGCACTGTGCTTATACAGTGCAATCGTTCTCCATTCAATTTAATCCACATTGTAAGTGCAAACTATGGACGTCAGTCGGATAGATTCTGCAATGACAATCTTCCAGGAACCAAGACGGATAAATGGAATTTTTCTTGTTTTGAAAATCAAACGCTGGAGTTTGTCAGACGCAAGTAAGTGTCTTTATTATTTGTATGTATTCTGTGGTTTACCATTTATAAAAAAAGTAGGGTTGGATACTTGAAATGTGAAAAGCAATGGAACATTTCTATGGAACAATGTAGCAAATTGTAATGGAGTGTCATGGAATAACAGGAAATCACTCATTTTATAACTAATAAAAAAATCAGTAATGAAATGACATGTCTTTTATATTATCAATTATTATTAGAGGCAATCTAATATTATTTAGCTGAATTCATTTTCAATCTATTTTGGGAGCATCTAAAATAACATTAGAAAGAACATCCTGATATATTACATACAAATAAGCTTTTGTTTAATCGCAGCCAGTTAAAATATTTCAGTAATTAATTCGAATCTTTAAGATAATAATACCTTTGAAAATTATTTTATTTCAAAAAAGGTATTAGAACTTTGTGAGTTCAGTAACAAAGTTTGAATTATATTCAAGACAAACAGGTGTTGACATCCTGATCCTGGCCTAAGTGCTATAATAATGTAGTTCACTGATTACTTCTACATTTCTTATCTTTGTTTTATTTATGCACATCTAAACTGCTGTATTGAGCACGGTATAGGCTACCAATTAAAAAACGTTCGTGTTGCTAACAGATGCGAGGCCATCAGGCTGTGTAGCGTTGAGGCTAGCAGGCAGAGTTTCAGCGGTAGCTGCGCGGGCCAAGGCGGTTACATGGACGTTGAGTATACGTGTGTACGGGGTGAGGTGTAGGACAGATTTTATATTCTGAAATATTTCCCTTTCTCGCTGGCCGTCTTAAATTTTTATGGCTTTCTTTTCCGAAAAGTAGTGTTTAGTACCTTTTGTTTACCCGCATGAAAGATTTCTTTCGTCTAGTTAAGGCCTCAATGAAATCTCGGTAGTTGTCTATTCTTTAGCTATGTATTTTGATATGTTTCTTGCTTCTTTGATTTAATAGGTGTAGGCTTAATTTAAAAAAAAATAATGGTGACATTCAGAAATTTAATTAATGATGACATTTAGTGCATGTAATGAATGCTGATATATGCCTCTAAATCCACAAGCATAAAAAACAATAAAAGAATAAAACCTTTTTCATTAAGGTTAATATTGTTTTTGTATACTAGATCCTATCTAAAATAATTTGCACTTGAAACAGACAAATGTTCTAGTAGAAAAACGGATAATAATTATAATTGTTGGCCTAATTTTTGTTTGATTAACTTCAACATTATCACTTTAATATGCCTATTTGATCATAATTTCATTTATTTATATATTAGTTTATTGCAGGCATAACTTATCCAGAATCATTTTCAGAAAAAACTTTTTAGTTATATTTTTCATTATTTGCAACCCTAATCGCTCCAATTTGAACACTCTGTGAGGAAAAATGTTTCTAGCTATACAATGTACATCCTCCCTTGTACACAAATCCTACAGGTCGGCCCTTTTCATATTTTTTCCATTAAGCTTTATCAAATTCTTCAGTTTAATTAAACTAAAACTAATTGTTTGGTCGAGGACAATGTTTACCAACTACTGCAGACTTTCTTGGAAATTTGTTGAAAGCATATGGTTTGAATTTAGATAAAATCCTGATAGTAAAATCCGACCTAAAACTTAATTGTGTCCGGGTAACCATCTAGTATGCATTCTCATGCAGATGAATTTAGGCATTAAAATATAAGTTCAAGAAGAACTTCAAGATGCTTCATAATAGTTATGAATTTGCTTTACAAATTTGAGAGTAGCCTTAATTAATCTACTCAAACAATGATCAACTTCTAATCAACTTCTCAATTTTTTTAAATTCATTAGCCTACATTTAATTTCTGCAACTCATTTCTAAAATATGTGCCTAAACGTAATCTAGTTATTCTTATTTTAATTTGTATAGTTGCCATCCTGATTGCTATTTTATGACATTAATGTATAAAAGAACCTTTATTCTGTTATTAGAAATCTGATTAGATCTATGATCAATTGGCAGTAAGTCAATATAATAGTAGAGCCATAACGATGGCGCATCATTTGAGAAGTTAATAAACATAAACATTATCAAATTAATGTCTGTACTTTGATTTCGATCGACGCTTGTTATTGCAATCCGGATTGACTGCTTTGGCTATACTGTGTCAAAATATAATTAAAAATCGCTGCTTTCTATCCCATTCTAACAGCATTTCATGTTAAAGTGGCGTTCATTGATAAATGTATGAAAAATGTTGATAAAATAATATCCTCTAGAATAATCCTTTATTTGTATGTTTTCCTTATTTAATAACATTGAATGGTAAAACAGATTAACGTCTGTTAACATTACGGTACTTTTCTTAACCGAGTTGAGGAACGATATGCCTCGGACGTCTGTCAGTGGGAATCAGGAGAGGTCACATATGCTCAGCCCATGCAGGGCAGATAAACAACCAACCGATAATTTTTTCTATTCAACACAAAGAAATCATATCTAGACAAAATTGAGTTCAGAAAAAAAGAAATGTTTATACTTAAAAACAAGCATTGAGAGATTCTGTAGAAGTACAAGCGTGAAGAGTTTGTTGAGATTATTTCACACGATGTGAATGTCACAAAATCATAGAATTGTAATCAAACAAATTTTGGTTTACATTTTATTAATTTCGTATATAACAACATTACTATAAAAATTTCATAAAGAATTAAATTTATAGTGCTCATAGAATGTGAACAAATTTTTTAATTCAAGGTTATGTTTCTATGCACTGCAACAAGACAAATAAAATGTAGCCTAATCTAAGATCAAGCCACTCTGCTATTCTTATATTTCAAGAAAAGTAAATATCAAATATTTCAGCTTCTCAAAATATAAAAATTCATTAATTTTGATTGATCTTCTGTACTGCCAGCTTCCAGTTACCAACTGCAAATTTTATTTTTGAATTGTTTGGTTTACCGAACTCACAACCAATTCCAGATCTCACCTTCGTTATGAATACTAGCACTGTTACTATCAATGCAAGTAAGATAAAATGGACAGTTTTATGTAAAATATTGCCACAAATATCTCAAACTATTCCATGATTTATTGTTCTCTTATCACAACTGATGGATACTATCATCGATTCACGTTCTATTAACTTTCTACCATAACTTTCTATGATAAATTCTGTCCGACTTCTTATCGATAACTGACTGAAATAAATCTAATCGGTCAATTTTGCCTCTCGCATCAGATGTAATGCGCAAAGTACATGTACTCTCGAGGCATCAAATGCACAGTTTGGCGATCCATGTTTTGAGACTCCAAAATATCTAGAAGTATTGTACAGTTGTATGGCTATCTCAGGTAACCAGATGTTGTAGCAGGATATTGTATTTGTTTCATGGAGTCTATTCGTCTGCACTTGTATAGATGGGTACTAAAGCATGGTATTGCAATTAAACCTAATGGATTAAGAGTGTTCATGTTATGATAACAATTCTTTTATTGTGGTATTATATTTATTGGTATACCAACATATAACAAATAGTGAATTTCTGTATTTTATTTATAGTCAATTGCCTGCAATTGGTTTAAAACACAAAGTACAGGAATTCAGTATTTATTATGCATAAGGTCATCGTAAATTTAATATCATAATACAAGAATATTGCCATTATTATTGTTATTATTATGATAATTTTAGTATACATTTCAAGTTGGAGATACAGGTTGTCTCAAAAACCTAAGCATCAAGACTATAGGTCTAACTAATTATGTGTTACTGCTTTATATTTTTATGACACGGTGTCGGTTAGTGAATCCAGTGCTGTTTTTATAACAACAATAATTTATTTACCAACAAAAGTTTATTAGTTCAATTTCTGTATTTAAGCAGATTTTTTAAAATATAAACTACTTGAAATTTTATCCTCATTATTATATTTTATAGGATCTCTATCTTGATAACGTTCTTCACTGCTATATACTTTTTACTTTCTCAAGTACATGACTGGAGAAAATCGATCGAAAATAAATTAAATAAATAGTATTGTCAATTAGCAGTATTCTGCAGACATATTATAATAAAAGTAGTTTTATAGATACTGTAAAAAATATTTCTTGTCTGCATCTGACTTTGAATTAATTACATCTGTGTTAAAGTTAATACTTAGTTTGCATGTTTAAATTATCGTGCATGAGAGATTTTGGTATTTGTAATTTAGATTGTATTATCTATGTTTCACCAACAACCTGTGCACGTTATTAGAACATCAAAATGCAATCATAAAAAATGTGCATGCTTGTAGATTCATACTTCGCATGTAAATGTTATTAATTTTCGATGCACGATTTTAAATTTGCTTTCATTATTACTGCCACATATGACTTTGCTGTTTATAGCTTTATATGCTAATAATGTTTTAACAGTAAATTATGTTAAATAACTAACGTTTTAAAATAAATTAATTTTGATTTTAACTAGTTTTTTTAAAGGGATAACTACCGTTTAGTCACACACAGGAAGGTAGAAAACCTAAAAGAATAAAGCCTAAATATCACAAATTAAAAAAAAACTTGTCCACCATGAAAATATATGAGCCCAACTCTGTGACGAATATATAGGATAAAGGCACCAGCTAAAGACCTTATTTTATAGGCTATTTGTGGTACTTACCTATCAGGCTATCAAGGGTAACAACCTATGGCTTAATGCCCTAATTGCTGATCCGACCCAGGCTTTAATCAGTAAACCGTATGGTATTGACAGATAATATTTACAGTTCATACAAAACATATTAGGATACTCCGTATGTAAACCATATGATCAATGATTACGTTTTTATTTGTTATCTATGATACAGTAATTATTATTTTGTAATGATATAAATATAATAACTGTAAAGCAATTAAATGCTACACATATTATGCATAGCAATTAATTGCTACTTTATATTCAAAGTGACAGTATAATGCATGGTTTGTTATGATTAACTTGAAAATTATTATTTGATTTGTATTGCAGTCATTATTTATTGCCAGCAGGCAACTAGATTTGTTTCAAACTGATGCACAACCTTAATTTAAAATTAAATTAATTTGAAATCATCTCATTAACAAAAATAAATAGTTAAGTTCTGTTTTTAAATGTCGTAAAGTAGACTAAGTAATTATAGTTAAAATTATTGTATTTTTTATCTTAATTATTTTTATCAAAGCAGAAGCTGATACAACGTCAACTTTGATGCAAACTTCTACCGAATCTACAATATTCATATCAGATTTTAATACAACCACTGTGCTATTTACTACTATGGGTTGGCCTACAGTTTCTGTGTTTGGATGGGATACGTGTGACGCGATTGAATTGCGCATGATCAGATGGCCTGTCACGTCTGCTGGCTCGAATGCTAGTCAGCCATGTCCCAATAATATAGGTTGGTTGTTTAAAATTAAACTTGCTAGTGTAATGGTAATCGCCTGAAGCTAGAAACAGATGCATGTGAAATAAAAATCAGTCAGTTTTCGCTTTATAATATATGCATGTCTAGTCTTTCGTAAAGCAACCTTATTTTCGGCATTGGTTTAATTGTCATGTTCTCTCATCACTTGCACTGAGAGTTCACAACATAAATGACTCTCTGTGCTAATACGATTTTTAACTATAAAACTGTCCAAGTCCTTCATAATTTGTGTCATAATTTGTCCGCATGTCATTTGCACACACTTTTATTATAGAGATTGACTAGGTCATCCCATGCAATGGTATAAAATAGAATCAATGAGGTAGCAATGAAAGGTAAAATGGCTGTCTCACCACCATTACAGTAGAATATCTTTTTTTATTAATTTCAATATTGCACTAGAAACAGTTCAGTACGTTCTTGGACGGAGTTTAAATACTAGTGAAGTCATAAACAAAATGCAAATTAATTTTAATAAACGGTGAGATTTTGCATTTATGCCAGATCTAGTTTGTCAGTTTGGCAAATATCTCCCATATTATATAATATACTTTAAATATTAGCATTTTTTATATCGATAGTCAGGCTATCAATCGAGCCTAAAATCTAATAACAAATTATAAATTTGAATCTCGCAATATTATGAATAGTCGATATAACAGTTCTTGGGCATCAGTTTTTTTAAGAACCTATCATTATAAGCTTCATCATTAACAAGCTGTAGTTTGCAATCATTTAATGCTAATTCAGTTTGATTCATATTTTAAGTTGAAATTAGAGATTAAAAACATCTGCATCATCATGTAAACCGAGATGGCGGAGAATTATAGGGTTCATATTTTCAGTTTGTTGATACACAGTGTGAAATAATTTACTTGCTGCTGGCAGCTTCATATAATCACGGCTTGAAACGTATCATTTTCACATATCGCAACGGGGTGTTTCAAATTTTTGACACACGATGATGTTTATGATTAGGCAAAGAAATATTTGAATTTGATGTATCAGTCATATGAAAAACACACAGTTATCTGCTATAATGTTTATTATTATTTTTTAAATGTTATATGACAATAATAGTATTTTCAATTCTTTCTTACATAATTATAAATAATAATTATAATTATAACAGTTCTTACTAAAGGATTCTATTTTTGGGACTAAAACTTACTTATGAATGTTAAGATTATTTAATATTTAACAACGAGCGATCAGAAATAATTCATACGCGTCCAATTGCTATGTAATTCATCTCAACTTAGTACAAAGCGGATGTTTGCCCATTCGAGTCATATAATTGCACAACGTTTACCTCTGTATACGTCTACATGCTCATCCACTTGACTGTTTACATTTTTATCTACTGGCCGTCGTGTATACGACTTGATTACTAGGCCAAGCTACAAATACTTTTTAGTCTGAGTTTAGATTGTGTAGACCTCAGCAAAATGAAGAAAATAAGACTAAAGTTTTGCATCTCTTTTTTCAATCTTTATAATACCAGCTTCCGGGTTAAGGAGCTGGTATTACACTTGTTTTGCAGCATCTAGTCGCTTACTTTTTCTTATGGTAGATATTCTAGGCTCACAACAAGTCTGCTACAGTCGTTTCAAACAAAGAAAATTTGAAATTTTGATCCTTATTAAGCCTGCAATATTTATATTGGCTTAAATTTAGAATATAAAAAATAATGTTAGTTTTTACGTTTCATTGTTTATGTAATATTGCCACAGTATAATATAAGTATAATATACTTCATAGAAATATTATTTTATTGAATATTATTGGTGGATTGCCAGGGTGTATGTTTGGCTGACGGCCACAATTATTGGCATTTTTATTTCTTGCATTTTTACTGTTACTCAGAACTAATTGAACTTTTTTAAATAATAGAACTTAATATAAGTTTAATAGAACTTCTAAAATCATATTGTATATTGCGTTAATCGATGTTACTGACTAAAATTCTAATTCATTGCTACAAGCAGTCATTTGATGTTGTTAGATTGAAATAATGTTGTCGAAGAGTCATGGGAAATAGCTTGTAACCCGCATGCTGATTAATATGAAATCACTCAATTTATTAATGATAGATAATAGCATTCACTTCACTCCTGATTTACTAAATTGACTTCAGATAAATTATTTAGGAAATAATAAACAACGAGAGTTATACGACTGCTGTGTACAATAAAATTCTAGCTATAGTATTATGAAGGTATATATAATTTAATAATTATTATTTTTAAAAGACACTTTAAAAGACTCTGAAAAATGTCTCAATACTATGATTATAAAACGTAAAAGGCTTATAAAGTGACGAATTTAATGAAATGAGTAGTAAGAATTGTTTTAGAATCCAGCGTTAAAATCTTTTCAAAAACAGTTTCAAAATTTCTAATCTTTGTTCTCCATTGAAATACTTTTGGTGAATATTTTTTTCTTTACAGAGGTATTTAGTCAAATTTTTGATTTAGTTTATTAAATGACATAATATAATTTCAAATAAGTGTATATTTGAATTATTTGATGAAATTTTCATCTACATTGGTACCTTCATATCCAACAGTGCACATTAACTGATGCTGAGTCTATATGCACAATTTTCACATAGGCGTATTATACTGATACATCTGTCAATATTTATAATGCATTTATTTTATTCTCATTTCGTTTCAAGTATGTCATTGGAGCATTATCATAATAATTATTATTTGTGACAGCTAGTTAATTATTGTACATATCTAATTACAAGGCGAATTATTATAGATTAATATGACTAGAACTTATCAGCGTTTCGATCAATTTCTAATTGTTTCTCAGCATTTGCTTTATGATTATGAGTCGTTTTAGAAAAGATAGATTATAATATAAGTATTGACTTGTAATGCTAAAAGGGAATAATTTATATTAACATATATTACATATCATTGATATGCCACAGAATTAAAATAATTTGTCAGTCATAAAAGATAAATTAGAAATTGATGATATCAGATTGCTTCATATCCACAGCTCGTTATGAAATTGATTTAGCACATGACTATTAAACCAAGGGATTTTTAAAGATTTTGAGTCTCTTGGATGGTGCAACAAGTCATCATCATTATTTTTTTATTCTCCAATAATAATTCATGTGTAATAATTATGTACATAGACATATGCAATATATAGGATTTATAAACAGAATTATAAATTGAAATGTGAATAAATAATTTCTTTTTAAATAATGTGAATTGTTACTCATTATAACTGTACTAAATATAAACAATATAGAAACATAAGGAAATCCATTTGTAAATTACGTCTGTGATTTCTCACAAATTACAGGCCTTAAATTTTATTTCAAAAGTTATTGTTTTTATTACATTCAGAGAGAAATGCCTTTTGGGAATGTGGTAATAACTCTACTGGATGGGTTGGATCTCCAAATATGGACAACTGTATCTCACAATCAATTCTTGATCTTGATAAAAAGGTCATCAGTCTCTTGATGTTTGTAATCAATAAATATTGATCATCACAAGTGTTGGACAAGTTGTTATTTTAATTGAACAATGGAAATTTTTTTTCCCAAATATAAATTTTAGTTACTAATTAGATTTAGAATTATTATTTTAATGTAATATATTCAATTACATGTATTGACGTGTTATATTTTATGTTCAAATTTTATTAGTTTATGTCATTTGAATATATTATTGTAAATTTTAGCATTTTAGTCATTTCTAGAGACATACAATGTATTATTATTTTTTGTTTTGTTGTAGCTAAAAGGTATGAGACTGGTTTCTGCTTCAATATCTGATCTCCAGGATCTAATGAATAATCTTCTGGAATCCAGTCAAGTAGATTACGGTTCAGACCTTGTTCTGATGTCTCATATCTTGACGGATGCAGTAAAAGAAGCGACAAGAATATTATCAGAAATTGAAGATAAGGCTACTGCTGCTAAAATTGCAAATCTCGTTAATCAGGTTGGTGCTGCAAAATCGTAGATTTTTAGGAGTTGGCTTTCATAGACATTTTGATTTTGTTTTGTGCATTTAGTTTAATTTTAGTTTTCGGTTATCTGTTTCTGTCATTAACATTGTTACGCTCATTAATATTATTATTATTAATATTAAGTACTATAATCTCAGATTATAATAATGTCCAGTAACAATGTAATGATTTTAATTATTACTTAAGGTTGTACTGAATGCAAGCAGCAACTTTCTGGATACAATTTCTATTGAAACATGGAGAGATCTGTCGTCATCTCATCAAACTGAGACTGCAACAAGAATATTAATGGCTGTTGAAGATAGTGCATTTCTGTTAATAAATAATTTGCAGAGCAATACGAACAGTCATGCTGTGAAGGAGTTTCCTAATATTGGTATTATATGATCTGTTTTAGCTTTTCTAAACAAAGTATATTTCATGCTATGTGTTCGTATTTATCATTACTTTGGTCACAAAAAGGTCTTGTTTTTGAGTCATTACGAGAGACTATCAAAATTCTGCATCGTTTATTCAGATGATTAATTAGAGAGTGTGTGAAACATTTTTTCCTCATTAAATTGACATTGTAATAACAAGAGTTTTATTTGCTCCCCCCCTCTACTCTCAAATCTTGTCTCTCTATCCCCTTATTTTTTTAACAGAAATTATGTGTATGAAATATAGCTAATTACAATTCATTTCTGCACATTTTTAGCAATGGTACTTTCCCAATATTAGTGAAATAAACTGTTATTGATCATTTATCTAGTGCTGCAGATGGATGCAGTTTTTTACGGAGAACAAAATCGGGCAGTAACAGGATTAAGTTTTCCATCAACTCATGCATGGCATGAATACTTTGGAAGTCGTTCTAGAAGCTCTATCGAATTGTCTCAAGCAATTATTGACCAAACATCTAACAAAGGTTTTGTATTATGCTTAATCTCTATTAGTATCTTGCTCTAAAAGTGTAAATTTTATACAACGTGTAAGTTATCAGAAAAACCATATTTGTTGAGGTTACTTTATAATATATTTATCAAACTTACATTTAATTTAAAAATACATTTAAATTAAATTTTCTCTTTGTATTTAGGTGTTACGAAAGTGGTCTTTGTAATGTACAACAATCTTCATCTTTGGATGCCTGCATCAGTAGAGAATGCATCAAACAACTTCTCAGTTGGCTCAATTGTTATATCAGCCTCAATCAACAGCAGAACACAAAAACATTCTTTGACTGAACCTGTCAAGATTACACTGGAACACAGTATTGCTGAAGTGAGTTTATTTTATGCAATTTATGATAAATCAAAACATTCTTATTTTCTATAGTGTAAATTTTCTTTTTAGATCTATTAT
This sequence comes from Oconnorella tubifera, assembly GCA_034700105.1. Lineage (NCBI taxonomy): Eukaryota > Metazoa > Annelida > Clitellata > Enchytraeida > Enchytraeidae > Oconnorella > Oconnorella tubifera. Next base: position 11,722 of record JAQIXG010001294.1, read on the forward strand.
GTAATTGTACATTTCCATCTGAAGCAATTTTATTGCAAGTTTAGTGTGATGTTATGATGGTTAGAAGCTATTATAGTAATATGATATTTTCTTTGAACAAATTTCTTACATTCATATTTCCAAAGCGAGTTATTTTGTCATTTATATTAAAATACAAGTATGTTATATTTATTTTGTACAGAATGATAATGAATCTTTTCCATCGTGCGTATATTGGAGCTACTCTGAACAGTAAGTTATAAAACATTCTGCCGTATGGTACAGTGTTTTTCTTTAGTACACATTCTGTATTATTAAATTTTGATATAAGTCAAATTAGATAAACTGAAAGGCCATTGTAGCATACTGTGTCACATAAAATAATAAAATAAATACAATGTTATGCTTTATAGGAACTTTAGTGGTTTCTGGGCAACAAAAGGCTGTCATGTCCAACACTCAAACTCAACCCACTCTATTTGCTTGTGTGATCATTTGACTAATTTTGCAGTTCTGATGTCGACAACAAGTATTGAAGTAACTGTGTTTTATTTTTAATCTTTATTTAAAACATTGTAATGGTAAAAATGTAGACTATAATTTGAGAATTACAATATCGATATGATTTGAGCAAGTGACTAGAATTATGGCAAATATTACATGATAATATTAATATTATATGATAATATTAATATTATATGATAATATTAAATGCGAGTCAGATATAAATATTTCCGATAGTCAAACTTATAAAGATAAATTTGAGGCTAGAGCCAGGTAGTTTAGTGATGTTTAAAATAATTGTAAAGTCATTTAATTCGAGAGAATTTGACTATTGCAGAGAATTTAGCAATTTAGTTTAATTTACATTTAATGCATTGTGGAAATGGGAAGAATCTATTTTGTTTATAAATTATAATGATTTCTTATAAGTCATTATAAGATTTTCATGAACTTTGTGTTTAAGATGTTGACTGAAAATTAATAATTAAACTTGTTGATGAACTATTTAATAACTATTCTGTTTTTTGTCACCAGATGTCAGACATTCACAAGTTCACGCTTTCACTCATTACTTACTTTGGATGCATGTTTAGCATTGTCTGTCTACTGCTGGCTTTTGTCACATTTTACGTGTACAAGTAAGTCAATGCTAATTGCATAACAATTATAACAATTAAAATTGTAATCTGTAGAGTTTTATGTTATAGTTTAATAATTTAAATTAAATTAATTTACTGTTATTACTTCTTTATTTCTTTTAAATTAATATCTTTTTATAGTTTCTTTTTACATTTTCTATCACAGACAGATTGTAATGAAAAATTTGATAAGTGATTATCACTCATTTGCTAGTCTTTTGTTTAATTTCAATTCAAACAAGTTTAAATATTCAAAATAATTTGCAGGAGTCTGCAGTGTGATCGTAACACTATTCATAAGAATCTAGTCATCTGTCTGTTTGTAGCTGAGGTCGTCTTCATGTTAGGAATTGTACAATACGATTATAAGGTTAGCTGAGCTATATTATTTATCTTGCTTCAATAATATTACATTCATTTATGTAATCTACCATAATATTGTATTCATTTATTTTGTTCAGTTTAAATTAAGTCATCAATATAAATGAATGTAAACGCATTTGTAATTACATTCTCATTAATATTTCATTATTGCATTAGCTACTGCAGTTTATTTTTACATTTTTGCATTCTTATATTAAAATATAAAAGATCAATTAAATAATACAAAGATATATAAGCAGTACGATGAGAATAATAGCTCAGTTTTACGAATCAATCAATAAAGTTTAACGCCTGTTTAACCATCGAGGGAAGATGTCACAGACGTCCCTCAGTATCAGGAAAGACCACATATGCTCCACCCAGGCATTGAGGACAAACCATCAACTGAGAGAGGAAAGCATTTATTCAAGAAATCAGTCCTTTTATGAATTTGCTGATTGATTTTAGTGATTTCAATTTATATCCATGGCTGATATAATCTTGCGTATGATTTAGTGAACAAAATGTCTTTTGTCTCACTTATCCTTCAGGTCTTGTGTTCCCTGATCGCTGTTTTACTTCACTATTTATTTCTCACATCATTTACATGGATGTGTCTGGAGGGTGTTCAGTTGTACGTTCTTCTTGTTGAAGTTTTTGAGGCAGAAAAATCGAGAATAAAGTGGTATTACTTAAGCGCTTACGGTAAACATATCAGTATTGTTTTTTGCTCTCTTTTGGAAATGAATATACGATTTGAGCATTTTTAATTATTTAATTAATTCTTTTAGGCAATTAATATTTATGAATCTGTTGAAGGTGGGTAAGTACAACGATCGATCTCCAAAGGAAATTACAGAATGGAAAATTGAATTTGCTGATTGATTTTGGTGGTAAAATTTATAATTATTAGATGTGTGGGCCTACACAAATATTTCGATTTTTTTTACAGTGATCAAAAACTGTTTCGAAAATTTATAATTTAGTACAATGACTCATTCGTAAGATGTTATACCATTACCGTCATGCTGCGCTATATTGTTATATTGTTTGTTTGAAGGAATTCCTGCAGTTATTGTTTCGATTGCTATATCTGTGGATTACACTGGATACGGAACGAGTGAACAGTAAGTTTCAATTATTTATGAAAGTTATTTTTTCAAAAGTCAGTCTCTTTAACGTTCATTTATGCGTAATATTGAATATGATTTCTGAAAAGATTGATTGTAGGAAACTAGAGATTTGACATAGCAATTGAGTTATGAAATTATTCAGTATTAAATTTAATTATGACTCTTTTCTGGCTCACCATATTCTTTAAAGAGTCTGAGATGCAATGTCTCTGATCAAAATTTAATATACGCTCTTTATGTTCCCTTATAAAAGGTTTATTTATTTCTGAAATCGATGTGTGGTATAATACATGTATTATATAATACAAAATTAAATCCATATAAAGAAAAAAGTCAAGATTACATCATTATCAAAACTAAATTTAATTGCTAAAGAAAGCTAACTAATTCGATGCAAATGTAAATAAATGAAAATAAGTTAGGAAAGTTTACAGATTTGTCTAGATATGAAAAAAATTCCTCAGTGTAAAACTGCAGCGAATTATTTCAGTTTAATTGTAACTCTAATATTTTTATTAATTAATTAGCTGCTGGCTGACTGTTGAAAATGGATTTATTTGGGCATTTGTCGGTCCCGTTGTAGCTATTATAGCGGTAAGTATTATGTCTGTTTTAATTAAATTATTAAATGCTTATTGTGTAATTGCATTATGGTCTGTCATAAATAGCATTTTTATACTGATATGACGTTAACAAACATGCAGTCAAATGGAGAAAATTGAGAAAGAAGAAAAGGGTAAATTTATTATTTTGTTTTTCTTTAAAAAATTTAATAGCTAAAATATATTGGCAATTCTTAAATTGTGTAAAATTGCTGCATTTTTTATTGCAAAACGCTCTGCTTTGTCAGATATTACTTATATTACTAATATTTATAATTAATTTTTAATTATCTTGTATTGACAAACAGGTGAACTTGATAATGCTGTCGATAGCTTTGAACATTATGTGTAAACATGCGTCTACAACTGCATCTTGTAAAATGAAACATAAAACTAATGCAGAAACGATTTGGTATTGATAGATTTATTTCTTCAACAATTCGTACGTGTTGTAATTATTAATGTCGCTTTATGTACAGTAAATATGTTTACTTTAGTTTAATATATGAAAAGGATAAGCATTAATATCTTATTATCTTTCAAATTAGATTTAGCAACTGCAAGATATGGAACATGTTTTAATGCCATTTGAAATGTTTAAAATAATTCTGTATCCTAGTCAAAATTGTTTTTAACTTGGGATCATTTAAGAGTTCAGATAAAGTATTCTTCTAGATGAAATTGTTATCACTGGAAAATAATATGTGCATGCGTTAAATTGGAATGCTTCAGATGTAAAGAAATATTTTTACTTTAAAAGCGAGATGGATAGATAAACTTCTTAAAATCTAAGTATTTTCATAATGTTATCATATTTTAGGTCCTGGATGAAGGGTGCCTTTATTCTTATTGTTCTTCTTGGTTCAACTTGGATCTTTGGCTTATTCTACATCAACCAGCAATCTTTGTTTATGGCCTATGTCTTTACGCTGTTTAATAGTCTTCAAGGAGTCTTTATATTTGTCTTTCATTGTTTTATGAGTGAAAAGGTTAGCAAGTAATTTATACATTTTTAAGCTTGTGTATGAAAGCAAAGTCCTGGAACTCGTTATTTCAATCCAATCAATTTTTTTGCTTTGTAATGCTATATTTTAATGAAATATATAATTTTAATTGATTTGTTTTTGCTTATATTTTGCTTGCTGTGTTTTTTTTCTTTGCTAACAGGTGCAGAAAGAATATAGGAAAACAATCGCCAGAACAAAATGGCTGCCTGAAAGTTTTAGATCTAAATATGGCGGCAGTACAGTGGGCGGGGCTTCCACAATACCCAATCAATCAACGTCTTCAGGAGGCAACGTAAGCACTGGATTCAGTTTGTTTAGTGCAATTAACTCATTATTTATTAGTGAATTAAATGGATGAACTGTAATTAGCTAAAATCTTAACATACGTTACAGTAATTAAAGTTATTTATTATTGTTTAATTATTAATAGGCCTGGTTATAATTTTTGTCAGTGGTAATAGTTTTTTGTGATAAATATGATTGCTATATTTTTTAAATCTATTATTATAAAATCAATTGTGTTGAATTTATTATTATAAATTAATGCGGGTCTTACATACATTTAAAATGATACACCCAATACTGTGTAGAAATTTGTTTTCCTGTTTTAGTATTTATTCAAACTGCTGCGAAACAGAAGTCAAAAAAGTCTATCAAATTCTTCTTTTGCAGCAAAACGTAAATCTGTGGATATCAATGCAAGAGGTAAGAATATGCAAAATTTCAATGCTGCATATATTACTTTTTCAAAGTTTACAGAGTGTTATGAAATTTATTCAATTTTACTGAAATTAATTGATTTTAAGTTAAATTTGAATGCCAGAGATGTAAGCTTATGAGCAACTCATTTTAAATAGCATTAAAAGATTCTTAAATTTTTTCCTGCATAATGTTACATCAGCCATAATGAGGCTACTTAGTTATAATTATTACGGATTGATTATATGAAATTATTAACATAGTGTCTAATATAATTTTAATTTGAAGAATTATAGGACAAACACGTGTAAAGGCTCGATTTGGTTTTTAATCAAAAAAGAGATGTTTGTAACCCATTAAAATGAATGTTATATTTATTGAAATAAAACTTATCTCTTTAATGTGTTTATAATATATACATAGTATTTTTATTGTATTTTACGCTGTATTTTTATTTATAGATAAAGTATTGATACTTATTACTCCTCCAAAAGGAACTACAGGTAAATAACATATTGAATATTATTATAAATAACTTGATCAATATTATTTATTGTATTTTTAACTCTTTTTAGAGTCATTAATTGCTTTAAAGGAAATCTAATATATTTTGATACATAATTACATTAAATATCTCACTCTATGATTTGGCTTTCGTGCCTGTGATACGTTTTGCATGGTCCAAAACACTTTATTGCAGAAACTATGCCATTCGTTACGATTGAGCATACATTAGTCAATTCTGGCAATAGATATCATTCAGCAAATAATCAATTATATTTATTTATTGATACCATTATAGATATCATTATGGTTATTATTATAGATGTTTATATATATTTATTTGTAGATATCATAATACATATAGATATCATTATAGATATTTGTTGATATCTATTTATAGATATATTTAAAGACTTACACAAGTATTTTATGGATAATCTAAACTATTACAATAAATAATAACAACCTTATAACGGATTTTATTTAACTTGTTTATGTTACTAGGATCATCGAGTAGATCCAAACTCTGCGCAAGTTCTGGCTCAGATACTTTACATCTCTCCGACACTTCCAAACTCCAGCATTCTTTTGAAGAAAACACCGAAGATCAGAGCGGATACCTCGAGCCAGCCCTAACCCAGTGCGATGAGCGGGAATTTATCATTCGTGAAAATTTTTTTGACGCTTCGATGGTTGAAAATTCCGTAATGGATTATTCGAATGGTAGTTGCGTTGTTTCTAATGAGCCTGAAATTCAGCAAAGATTGTATTCGTCAAATTGCACGGAGAGATTATCGGAACATAAATTGGAAGAGGTAAATATTTACCAAGATGAAGTAATTTTAATAGAGAGGAGTGAAAGTCTTGATGATGATCAAGCGATTAAGGCAGATTGTGAAAATTGTGTTTTAGAAAATGAAGGCTTCTTAAGTGGATTTCGAGTTCGTTTAATACAAGAGCTACAAACTGAGGCAGAAAAAGGAAACGAGATGGAAAAAACGGATAATGATAATTGTTTTATTGAAAATGAACATTTTAGCTGTGTGCCCAGATTACTGATAATTCAAGAATCGGGAATTCAGAAAGTGGAGAATGTTGGAAAACTGATGACAACGCAAGATAATGAATTTAATGAATACACAGAAGAAAGAAATGATGATAATCCTCCTTTGTCTTCTTTACTCAAAGGTGATCAGATTAGTTTTGAAATGAGTAAAAAAGACGATGATGTGAAAAAGATTTCAACTTTAAGATCTTCACTATATGTTCCGGTTTTTTCTAGGGGTCCTCAATCGCAACGCGAATATAAATCAATGGAAAATCTTAAATTTACAGAAAAAGATTGTGATTTAAATGAACAAAACTCTAATAAACGCGAATTAGAAGAGTTTTGTCATAATGAAGAGTATCCACAATGTAAAAGGCAATGCAAGAAACAAATTGAGTTATCAATTAATTCAGTAAATGAAACAGATGAACGATTAAATTTTGTTAATCCAGACAGTCAGCAACCAGACCAGTATTTCCGATCTCCAACATGCAATTCTTTACAAAAAATAGCATCTTCAAGTTGTTCTAATTTCGGATCCCTTTCAGAATTATTACCCCAAGTAAATCAAGAGCAAGTAGCAGGAGAACAAGATTTAGTAATTCCTGATTTACAGTCAAAAGAAGATAACGATCTATTGAAAAGAAAACAAGATGAAGAGGTTCGTCGAATGCTGGATGAACTGGATCAAGATAAAAAAGAAGAGAAAGAAATACAATTTGAAATAAATAGCAATTACTTTGAGCCTCAATCTGTTAATTTAAAGATATCAGAAGAAAATGAAAATCAGTTAAGTTTGCAAAGCGATGTAGCATTTAATGGAAATGATGTTGAAAAGTCTAATTCTCTGAATTCTCGATATGTTGAATCTCTATTTAATGAAAGTATTAATGAAGAAAACGACTGGTCGTATTGTAATCAAAATTCTACAGCTGTTTAAAGTTTATTTAAGAGTTTAATTGTGGATACTACGTTTTATAAAAACATCTTTATACAATTGTGTATATAGTATTTGAATAACATTAGAGAACTGATATATTATTGTTAGACAATTATCAGTATTAGAAAATAATAGTCTAATTTCGCGTCATGCTTCGATGGTTAAACAGATGTTATACTTTAAGACTTTAGTAAGCTGATTACTGAAAGGATTTTAGATAATTGGTCGGCTGTGCTAACGTCGGAGACCTAGAATTATATGTTTTTGATGTCAGAGGCAAAAACATATAATTTGTTGCTATGCTACCTTCCTATCAAATTATAGTTATTTCAATAATAACTATAATTTGATAGAAATGATAGTCCATAGTTGCAGTATTATAGTTTTCTTAAATGACACAATTAAGATATTATATCCTTTTATAGTGTGTGTATTTCTTTATTAGGCTACATGTAAACTATTACACAACTTATTAATAATGTATTCAAATATAGTTCTGAATAGATTATTATACATTATTCTTCATTATAGGTCTGTTTGAGTATTCAGAGCATTAAGGTAGATTTTAATTTTATATTTTTGATTATTTATTACAATCACAATAACTTCTTATAAGTTAAACATTGATGTTTTGTTAAAATGAGTTACATGCATTGATAATTGTTGCAATATGATATTTGGTAAGTAATATATGATATTTGAATTCCTTGTTATATTCTTTGCATTTATATGTTCATCTTTTTTTTCATGTTTGTAGTCGGATTTATTGTCATTTCAACTAATCGTATTTTGTCATATTTTAGATTCTATTAGATTAAATTATAGAATATAATTTGTATTCTTCTGTGCAATGTATAACTCCACTGTTGTTTAGTGATTTTAGTTTTTATTCGATTAATTAGCTGATAAATAAAATACATAGAGCCAATAAACGATAATATTTTGTTAATAATCAATAATCAATAAATGTTTAACGTCTGTTTAACCGTCGAGGGACGATGTCGCAGACGTCCCTAATAATATTATCTAATAGACAATATCTTTATATTATATATCTACAAAGTTACATACAGTAATATCTAATATTCTTTGCAAAGTACGATATTTTATATGTATAATGAATATATTTTTTTCATGTAGTAATTATCTGACTATTCTTTCTCTATAATATTTTCATATAATACGCATGAAAAATCTATCTATTTCAATAAAACTGTAACACTGTCGCTTTTCTTACAAAAATGCTCTATTTATAAACAATTCTTTCAACCAGTCAGTTGTGGGCTTTCATAAAGATGATAATGAACTCGCGGATTTGTTAAAAAAGATGTCAGTCCATCAGTTTGCGTTTGACAAAGTCCCCTTTGCAGTCTCCCTCCATCTTCCGTATTATAATCCATGCTATAGTTTTTGCAATCAGAGTCCGCGGCTCCGTAGAGCCTGGTCACGTGATGGTCCGTGTACTCTGTATCGTACGTTGACTTCATGATGTCGTCAGATGCGTTTCCGGTTGAGTCAACGCGTTGTATTTGTGACTGTTGATGATGACTGAGACGACGTCTATGACGACTGAAGTTAGCAAGAAATTTGGATAACAACTTATAATAGCTATTTATAAAATAGCTAGAATTTATAAAATTAATAAATAATTTATAAGGTACCTTAAAATAATTTACAAGTAATTTTCCATTTTATTATTTATTTGGTTATGTAAGTCGATTAAATTCACTGTACTGCATATAAGAAAGAAATCATGGAATCATAAAGTCACAAATAGACAGAATCAATTTAGAAAACCAAACCTTTTCATAAATACACTGGCCAATAGCAGCATAGCTCCACCGAGAAATACTCCCAAGGCCACGCCCACTGCGACGACTATCAAGATACCTATGTTTTAAAAAACACTCAAATCAGAGCAAAATATAACAAAATTTCTACTGTCAAAAATTACATAACACTGGCCAACCAATAAATGATTAGAAAAATATCTTTTGGTTAGAAAACCATTTGTTTAGTCAGGAATAAAAATGGCAAAGTCCGAGCAAATGACTAGAAAAATCACTTCAAAAGTTAAGGCGCTGTGTGATTTACAGAATATCTTCCCCGTGCTTCTAACAGGCCAAATTTTGATTTAATCCTTAAAATTTGATCCTAAAAAATATCTCACCCAATGGAAATGATCCTCCCTGGCCGCCGCTTGCAAAGAAATCTTCACCAAGCCAAACCTGATCTTAAATAAAATAAAATCTTATTCATTTATCCCTCGTTTAGTCACATTTATCACTGTGATCAAATCAAATCATTACAGTGATTGAAAGTATATCAATAACTTATAATTGAGAGTTATACTTGGAATGACTGTTATAATTAAGAGTTATACTGTGATTAAGAGTTATATCAATAACTAACTGAGTGACGGTGATATCAATAACTCTCACTCGGAGCAGTCTGGGTAAAAAAGGTGTAGTTGCTGTTAAATTTAGCACCTTACTAAAATGTGCAACAAGTAAGTAAAATGTTGCTGCTAATATACAATTTACAGTGTACTTAATTTAAATTTTATAGTATCTTTGAATTTTCTAGTATCTTTGGTTTGGTTTTGGTTTGGTTAATTGCAAGGTCTTAATTTATTGTCCATGTATAGAAATTGCTAACTTGAAGGCGAGGTGCAATTTCCTAGTACACCAACCCATTTGCTCGCTATACAAGTCAAGTACCAAATGTCATTCGTAGCATTACAGCGAACAACTAAACTGTCTCCGTCTCTGGTCACTTGCACCCCGGTAGCTTGTGCAGCAAGATTTGAACATCCAATGGCTTCATAAAGAAATAATACAACTTTAAATGAATACAGTTGTTGTATACGTAATAGTATATAGTTGCAAAAAGGTTAATATAAAGCAGGTGGTTTGAATCGTGAACATGATGAATGATAGAGCAAAGTATCGATATAGTATGCGTCATACTAGGACTCTAATCCGTGACTTTCAGGTTCAAGATCAGAACTTGTTGCTGAATTAGATATGGAATCTACTTTTGAAAGTCTGTCTAAAATCAGAAATGATAATTATTAGAGATTTCTAATCCGGAATCCTTTGAATTTCTGTGTTTAGTAATTCGATATTTTGTTCATCCAATTTGTTAATGATATATTATACGCCAATTCAAAAGATTGATTAAAATTATAACAGTGCTGCAGAAACAGTGTTGAAACTAATTTGCTTAGAACTTAGAAGCAAATTTAAGATAGAAAAGACACACAATCATCAAGTAGACTAAATCATCTAACTAAAACTACTCTTATAGGTAAATAAATCAACATTAAAGAATAGTCTTAATTACAAAATTTAAACCTCACCTTGATAATGAATCAGAAACTGAGCGATATTCGACGACGCGTGATGATGTGACGTCACGCCAATATGTCTAAGCGTAAACTCTACATCTATGATGTCATGTGTTGACACGAGAAGATTGCGCACGCGCGGCTCGCTACTGCAAGCCGTGACGCTGCGTTTAGACGGCCCATCTTTTATAGTAGCGACGTCGAAGCAGAGCTCCGTGGCCATCCCGCCCCTCGATCTCTCACCCCCTGTCCCCTCGGACCCCATCGATCGACCGCCGACTGACCCGGGGAGGTCGGACAAGGCAGTTGACACAAAGTTAAATAGCGTTAGGTTGACCCTTTGACCAATCAGGACCTGAAATAGAAGAGTTGCAGAATGATAAGGCATTTAAGCCCAAAGGAGTTCAACTGAAATTTATTATTTAAATTTATCACGGATCTATTCAACTTGTAGTGAGGCATGCAAAAAGATTTGAAGAATAAATGAAATGAGTTCCTATACAGGGTTCATTGTTAACAGTTATTTATGCTTATCTTTATTTGTTGCTATTGAACTATCTGATTATTGTTATTTATATTGTTATGA
>JAQIXG010001295.1:0-23068 GCA_034700105.1 Oconnorella tubifera
TATTGAACTATTGTATAATTTATATTGCTATTGCTAACCTTATAACAAACATTTTATTGTTTAATAAATGCTACTAATTGATAAAAAAGTTATTAAATTATTAATTAATCGTTTTAAAGTTAATAATTATTAATTATTCAAATATTAATTAAATATTTTATTTTTATTTTTTTAATCAAGAGAGTTTAGTGGAAGTCGTTTGTCATGAAGATTTCCTTCCAGACGATATCATTAGTTTATTAGCGACTACTCTCAATATTCTCGCGAGGTCAAATATGATCAAGAATTGTACACGGCCTCCGTGCCTTGCTGTCAGTGGGATATTAAAGACAAGAACAATTAAATCCTACGCGTGAAGTCAATAAAAAAAAAAAATTTTAAATTAAATTTAAATTATTTATTTACCTGCGGCCATTGTAACTAAGAACGCCAAAATAACTAAGCAAATTTTAAAAAAAATTGTGAGATGGGGGGAGGGGGTACGATTAGAATTTACCTGTAATAAATCATATTACGATAATATAATTATTCGATTAAATAATTAAAATTAAAAAACTATAGTTGACAAACAATTTGCTAACAATTTTTGAGTAACGTCGCACGTCAGATTACAAAATACGTTGAGATGACGTGGCACATCATATTACAAAATATATTTTTAATCAAACAATTGCATTGCATTTATTTAATTGTTAAATTTACCAAAATAGAACAAAATTGACCAAATGTTAAAAGTTTTATTTAGTTACCCCGCCCCCCCCCGCCTTGAGTTGGAAAATGCCAGGATTTTAATTTCAGTCTTGGATTCAAGGCGCCAAAACTGCAAAGCCGTCAAATTTTCTTACTTTATAATTTAGTTCAATTAAAATTGTAATTTGATCGAATAATTTCATTTCTGTATAATTATCACATCTATTACATCTTAATTATTACATTAATAATTACATTTATTGCGGTTATTATTACATTTTATATTAAATACGTTAGTAGTAAGTGAAATAATAAAAAGTTAGAGCGAAGTTGCGACACCTTTCCGACTAGTTGTGGTTTCATTATTTGAGTTTTTTTGTCTTATTTTACTTTAATTATTATTTCATTAATTACGAATCATCTAATTTAATTACTCGAGTAATTAATTAATTACTCTAATTGATAGTAATCAATACAAATATATAGGCGATATTAGATTTAAGTTAGTATTTAATTTAAAATTATTGTTTATGTCATTACTTTATTTAAATGCATTATAATATCGCTCGTTTTTACGTTGCGATTAATTTCATAATTATTTGATTAGATTTGACTGTTTGTTAGTTTTTTTAAGGCTTCTTTGCCGGCTGAGAAAAATGGAATTAAAATAAGGACAAATATTTAAAATTGATATTAAAACGAAATATAAAGATTGGATAAAGAAAAAAATCGAAAAAATGAGTCGACTGTAACAGGATTACTGTCAGATATACTGACTAATAAGTCAGCTCGACTTTTTAAGGTTTATAAACTTTAAATTAGAATCTTCACTTTATCCCATACCTTTTTTCACTGAACAGACCAAAAGTGTTTGGTTTGAAATCTTACGCTTCAAAATACAGTTTTTGAATAGAAATATGTAATGACCATTGATTGCTTTAAATGCTTTTTTGTGTTGAAATCATTTACAGTATTATTAGGTATTGGTTAATTATTATTACTATTGTTTGTTGTTCCAGCACTGTTGTTGAGTTGTCTGTTTTGAGACGAGACTTGAAAATGAATGGAATCAGTAATCTGCTGAAATACCGCTATCAGAAGAAAGATGCAAATGGATCGATGGCATCGGGTCAAAGTTCACCCATCACCGTGTCTTCAGGCAGCAGTCCTCTCGGTATAGCATAAGTATAATAATAATAATATAGCAAAAATGAAAAACAGTTATCAAATTTTAACAGAATAAAATCAATAATAAATCAAAAATATATTATTATAAGGTTTTTATTAAAATCTTTATTCCTGTGCAATTCTATCAACAACTTTTTACATCATTTGTACTAATTGCCAATATTAACATCTTCAGAAATATCCGACTCAAACAGCCCCTCTCCTAACCACCAGTCATTCCATAGGGATGACATCCAGATGAAACGTGGCAGTCGAATCCTCATTGACTCGGATGAAGATTCCGTCACTATGAGTCACGAGACGTACCCCTCAGTCAATCAAAACTCTTCCCCAGTATTTAATAGTAGACCATATGGAAATCAAAATGCGACAAATAATTTAAGAGTTGAGTTAAAAGCATCACCGGCAAGTAAAGGACTCATTTATAAGTCATCACAAGAGGGAAGGGTGTCAAACGGATCCTGGTCTTCTTCAGTGGATTGTGAGAAGTTAATTGGCAGCAGGGTTAATAACGCAACAGCGGGTAATCACGAGGTTAATCAAGGAGTGGTGTCCGATAATAAATGGCAGATTAATCAAGGATCAGTGAATAATCAAAGAGTTAACCAAGCTGGGAATAAATTTATAGTTAATCAAGGATCAGCGGTTAATCATAGGTTACCGGTTAATAAGGGAGTTACAGTTAATCGAATGCCTAACCAAGGAGTGTCACCAAGTAAGAAGGTTAATGAAGGAATGTCAGATCAAGCAGTGATTGTAACTTTTGATTCAAACGCAGCTACACCTACAGCAGCGGGTTCATCACCTTGGTTGTCTAAGGAAAGAAATCTCAACTCATTTAGGTGAGATTTTATTTATAAAGTTGTTTAGAATTTAGTAGAAAAAGATCAGTATAGAAAAGATCTGGACTGAAAAATCTGTTTAGCTATTAAAAATTTGCTTTGAAAATCAGTTGAAAACTGTTAGATTTTATAAATATTGCGTATAATACGATAGCGATTAGATGATGTGAATTAAATTTGGTTTGCACGCATTCAGTTGTTCTGATGTCGTATTTTTGAAAACATATTTTTGTATTTTTGTTGGCTAGAAGACAATTAAATAGAAAGCTTTTGCTTAATTTTAAAGTAGCAAACTTCGGTTTACTGTCTCCGATGGTTGTTAAATTTATTTATTTGTTTGTTTGCAATTTAAAACGTATAAATAATTAAATACTGTCAATATAATATTTTAAAACTAAAACATCAATGCGTTTTTACAAATTACCTAAGAGTTTTTAATATTAATTTTATTAATATTGCAACCAAGAGGTTGAAAATAAATGAGTATTATTATTAACAACTTCTTTTTTTCTCTCCGTCTTTATAATAATATCGTCAAACATAATATACTTAATTATTTACGATTACAGCTTTTCATTAACAAAATTATCACTTAATAATCTTTATTTTAAATATCTTCTCATAGCTCCCCCTCCTCTAGACCAGCTACAAATAAATCAGCTACAGTTACAACATCTGGCTACACCTGTAATCTATCAAACGAAGAGTTTCGCTCTAAAGTGACGAGTATATTAGACATGTATCCGGACATGAATAAAATGGATGTGGAGGATACACTGCGTAAATGTGGAGGGTCTGAAGAGAGAGCAGTTGATATGATTATAGAGAAACGTCGTACAGAAGGTGATGTCATTTATGATGTCATCTTTTAGATGTTTTCATAGATTCTGCGAAAGTTGATCTTATGTTGTAGCTATTATCCGTGACCCGACAAAACGGCCCGAACAATGGTCCCGGACTGTTAATTCTTAGGGTTAGGATTGAAGTTAGGATATGAGTTAGGGTTAGGATTGAAGCAAAGGTTAGTGCTAGGGTTTGGGTTAAGTTTAGAGTTAGTTAGGGTTTAGGTTATTGAATGAATCCACAGGACCGTTTTGTCATGTTAACGTATTCAGTGTCATTTTGTCGTGTTAATGTGTTCGGGGCCATTTTGTCGGGTTACGTATTATCTATATTACTCATTTTTGAACATCATTAACTTTTGAATTGAATTATTTTAATACTTCCATTTAATATAATTTGAAATAAATTAAAGTAAATAAATCGAATGAAACCTTTTTATTTTAATTTATCTTTTTGTTTCTAGCTTCATCAGTACGTAAGAGGAAGTACAATCTCTTTCAAAGTCCCCCATCTTCTTCCAGTTCTTCAATCCAAGTTCCTCTGATCAAGAAAGCTAAACCACTTCTATCAGATTCTAGCAGTCAGGACTTTGATTCTCAGCATTCCAACGATTTACATAACAGTTCAGGCGTGACAGCCAATCAGTTCTACTCAATTGATGCGAGAGTTTTGGCAGAACGAGTTAAGTTTTTGTCGGAAGCTTTTCCTACTAAATCTCATCAGGTTTGAAATTGATATTAATTCTATATTAAAATTAAATATTAATTGAATATTAAATTAATTGAATATGAAACTGTATATTAATATAAAGAACGTTAAGTTATCGATAAAGTCTTGTTTACATGCATTTGTTCAGTAAGATTGAGTAATTTCGATATGTTGTATTTTAATAGTTTTGATTTATATTAAATAAATCATTATTTAATGATATTTGTTGTTAATGCTTTAATAAATAAATATTATAATGATGACATTATTATAGTAGTAAGTGATTTTAGAATGTGTTAGAATGTAAACGGGATGTATGTTATATTTATATGATATTTATATTGTATATTTGATTTTTATAATAAATATTTTATTCTTTCAGGAATTAGAGAGAGTTTTGAGAGTAAACAATTACGATGTGGAACAAACAACTATCTCACTGAGTGCTGCCTCTCCTACACAGAGTAAGTATTTAATCAATGTATAATGTAGGCGTAATATAGACGTAATGTAATATAGATGTTACTGTAGGTGTAGTGTAGTATAGATGTTACTGCATATGTAATATGATGTAAATGTTACTATTTATAGAATATATTTAAATAACTTTAGAAACATGAACCCTTGTTATGGTATAAAGCGCTGATCTCAAATTGTGTAAAATAACTTTTTTATAGCGCAAATGACAAGGGAAGAGGGCATTATTGGTGAAAAATATACATTTAAATTTAAATTGAGAATCGACACGCTATATTACTTTGGTTCTGATGATGCACAAAGTAATAAACTTGAAGGTTATACCGGGATATGAATCTAGAATCTTCATTTTTGTGTCCACAACCATTTAGCAACTTTATATTTAATTTCATTTGTCTCGGTTTATTCAGTTTAATCGTTAAGCTTTTTAATCTTACAGTTTCCAAGCAAGTGTCTCTAACAAAGAACGTAGGTAGCATCAAAGCTTTCCAAGCGTCTCGTGTGCTTGCCAGAGTCAATGGTTCTAGTGTCAGTCAAGTTGCCAAACTTGCCGGTCAGATTTCATTTCTATTAGTAGTGTCAACGTGGCGGTGTGCTTGACTGACATTGGCAGTCTTTTTTATTCGAAGTATAGATGTTAAAACTTGAGTGGATCCGTTTAGAATTTACGAATAAATGAAGAGTTTTTATTATCGCGTTTTATTTTATTTTGAAGCTATTGATGATGTGTGTTTGTGGTATAATATATAAGTGGTTTGTATGCTTGTTATTGTTTTTTTAAATACAGTATTTAAAAAATACTTGTAATACTAGATTAAAAGCATTATCTGTAAGCAGATAATGGTAATGATTCGGTAATCAAAAGCTATTTAAACAAATGAAGAAATGGATAGCCGCATATCAAAGCAAGTAAAGTTGAGCTTTTAAACGCTTTTTTCTTTAGGAAACAACAGAAGGATTATCGTTACAAACTCTGATGATGACGATGATGATGACGCTAATGATGAGCGATACAGCGCGTCGCGGGACAAGGGAGGGAAGGATTCAGTGGATATTGGGAGGTCGGTGGAGTCATGGAACTCGGCTATACTTGGCTTCTTCTCCACAGCGACGGCTGATGAGTTGACGGCTCTGGATGGCTGCTCGAAGAAAAAAGCTGACGTCATCGTCAGCCTAAGACCTTTCCGTGATTTTGAGGATATGGTACGCGGTGCATTTCCGTTTATTTAATATTTGTGTTGTTTTAATTAAATTGTTTATAGGAAATTTTACAGATGTGTTATTAGTGTTGGCTTATTATGATTATTTGGTTTTATTTTAGTCATTAATTCATTTTCTATAATTTATAATGTTTGAACATGTATAAGCTTGTAAAATAAACTGAGAATAAATGAAATTATTATATATGCATTTAATTATAACGTTTAGTCAATATCTTCATAATCGAATATTGATAGCCTTACTAAATATTGATCCATTATAACTAAATATTCAAATATCTTTATATCTTGTACATAATAGAAATTAAATTTTTGATCCAATTTATATATATCTATGAATAATTATTATATATTTACATGTAGATGTTACTCTGGATGTAATATAATGTAAGCGTTTATAATAAGGTATTTATAATTAATGTAACTATTTTTTTGTAGAATGTACTTATTTATATTTACATTTAATATATATTTTATACATTTACATAATATACATTGTATATTATTGTACATTTTTTGTCCATTAATATAAATATATATCTTTCCCTAGGCCGCTAAGTTTTCCAGTTGCGGTAAATTATTGCCCGCATATCTGATCGGTGAATGCAAGGAAGTGCTTCGTCTGAGAAACAACGTACGTTCACTGATGGAAAGATGTCAGAAGATATCAGTTGAAATGGAAAACTTTATAGCAGAGCTGATGAGCAAGACGGTGATAGATGAGAGAGACGGAGAGAGAGGTTATATCACCAAACAACCCAGACTTATACCTGACGAGTGAGTACTTAAATCATTTAGACATCGTTTGATTATCGTAATGATTTAGTAAAATAATAACCATGTAAAGTTGCTTATTTTATCATTCGTTCTAAGAACATATTATTTCATATACAGTATTTGAGGCGAGTCTGATTTCAACGTTTGGTTTCTGCATATTAAGTTTATGAGATAAAACTGGGTAGTCTCTTTGTGTTGATGTGATGTAGTAAACAAAATCTTGAAACTTCTATTTTTAAATGCGCAAATGTAAATGTAAAATTTGGTTGAAATTTACAGAATCGACGTTATAAATATCAATTTAAGTTACTTTTTATATATTCTCACTGCTATAAATACATAACTAATAATTGTATTGACAATATAATAATTTTTTTTTAAGATATTTGAATTAATCGATTGAATTCTTATACAAAACGGAGACAAAAGAAGTTCTTTTTTAATTCCGGTAAATATTGTAAAACTTTTATCAGAATGAAGTTAAAGCCTTACCAGATGGTAGGATTGAACTGGTTGATTTTGATGCACTCTCACGGATTGAACGGTATACTTGGAGATGAGATGGGTTTAGGTAAAACGATACAAACGATCGCTTTCTTTGCTTACTTACTGGCTGAGGGAGACCTGGGGCCTCATATCATTGTGGCCCCTTCTTCTACTCTAGGTATTATTTAGTTTATTTAGTTTTAGTTATTTTTAGTTCATATTTAGTTCAGTAAATTGAAACAATTTCATTTTTTTTTACCTATTCACTATTCAAATTTCTAGTGTTATTTGATATTTTGGTGTTGTTTTAAATACATTGAACGATTTTTTTCTAGAGCTTTTGTAATCAGAACAATCAAATTATAAGATTAGGTCACTCTGAAGACACAATAGTTTTATTAGGTTGCATTATTTTAGTTATGTTAACTGTACTGAATGTATTTTTTAATAAAATGGCAGTGTGGCAAAGAATAGACTACAATTGTTTCGATTTACTGTTTTTTTTTCTTTCTTAATGATTAATTTAAAGGTTATTATATCACAATTTACTCGACAGATGTTTTTTAGGTTATGAATTGATCTATAATTGAAATAATTTATTGATTTATGAACGGATCTATATTGAAATGTTTATCGATTTATCAACTTGTCCATAATTAAAATGTTTTTGTTTGTTTCAGACAACTGGTTGCGTGAACTGAAGCTTTGGTGTCCCGCTCTTAAAGTTCTCATGTATTACGGGACCCAGGAAGAACGTAGGGACATAAGATACGCAGTTCTGGAGGGACAGATGGAAGAGTTCCACGTCATCGTAACGACGTTAGTGTGCGACATTGCTTTATTGATTGATAGCGTGGGAGATTTGTAATCTAATGGTTGTAACAGTGGATCTAGTCGTAGGAAAAAGATTGAAAAATTCTGGATTTGAGTATTTGATGCTATTTTGAGAAAAAAATTGATTGGTCTATTTAATGCGTTTAAATATATTTTTAAATTAATTATATTTATTACTTACATAAATACATTCATTAAATTTGTTATACTGATTTACTTGAGAAGAAAAATAGTAAATAAGTATTTAATTAGTAATGACTAACTTTAGCTTATAAGTACTACTAGGAAACTTTAATTACAATAACTAGTAAAACTAGTTTTTAATGACTTTCAGTGTTGACACTGTTGTTGTATAAATATTTCTAGTTACAATATGGCATCTGGCAGCATAGAGGATCGTCAACTGTTTAAAAAACTCCGATTCCATTATGCAGTGTTTGATGAGGGACATATGTTAAAGAATATGACTTCAGTTCGATATAAAGGACTCATGAAAATCATGGTAGGAAGACTTTTTGTTTATATAAATATGTAAATCAATAATATGTAAAATGTATATGTAATGTATTTGTATGTATGTATGTATGTATGTATATGCAATATGTATTTAGATATATATGTAAATCTCTTGAGTTGATTTTAAACAGATCTATCTCTGCATATATAAAAAGTTTGTCATTCCTTCTTGATTGATTTGCATCTTTATTGATATGGTATGAATTTTTCTTTAATGTCATCTAGTCAAGCCTCAGTATTAATGATTTACTTACTCTTTGCATGCAGCCATTATATTTAAAAGAGCCTGATCAAATCACTTTTATATACTTGGATTTAATATAGTTGCTGGCGCGATAGTGATTGTTTTCAGTTATCTTGTAGCCTTTCAACTATTTATACTTCTACAATTGATCGTATCCTTTATATTTATGTTTGGTTTGGAGATATAAAGAACTACAAATCCCAGACTACACAACAAAACTATAAATGATTTTGATAAACTACTGAATAAACTATAAATGATTTTGTTGACTAAAAGGCCAAACGTCGCCTACTTCTAACTGGCACTCCACTGCAGAATAATCTGCTTGAACTCATGTCACTTCTCTCATTCGCTATGCCTGATATGTTTCTGGGTAAAACTGACTACTTCAAAAAGATTTTCTCCAACGTTGCGGTAATATTTTTATAAATATTTGCATTTTTTAAGTTTTTAATCTAATAGTAAATGGCTATTTGATGTGTTTATGTCGAGTAATTGACATAAAAATTTGCTTTAAAATTGGCATGAAATCTTTCTTGCACTTATATCCGTGATATACAATTATGTGGTCAAATCAATTTTGTCTAGCAATAAACCATTAACATTCATCAGAATTAACATTCATTAACATTCATTAATTACGTTTTACAGCACTTGATAAACGGCTTATGCTCTGCTTATGTAATTTATTTGATATTAAATTAGAATTTAATTTATCCAAGCTTAATTAAACGCTGGAATAAATCTGAGATCTTTATGCAATTAATTGCCTTACTACAATTCGAAACAATGCAATAATATTAAGTTATCAATAAATTATCTTATAGTTAATAATATAAGATATAGAAAATAATTATTATAAATTATCTTATAATAATTCTAAGTAATTAATGCAGTAGTTTTCTTATATTTCTTAATGTACCTCTCTCTGGATCATTATCTATTTATGGATCATTATTTATTAATGTCTTATTGCTTCACGCAGGGTCGCACAGGGAGCACAGACAGTCGCGGTAATTATGAGAGAGAGACATTGGAGCACGCCAAGAGAATACTCAAACCTTTCTTTCTGCGCAGACTCAAGACTGAGGTGTGTGTCTTCGTCTTTCTGTATGTTAGTTAATAGTCATAATGCTATTATTTATTTGCCTAGTTGATTATGTCTTAGGTTCATATTTACATTGGTAGCTAGAGTAATGGGTAATAATGAGTGGGTTACTTTTAGAATGTAAATTTGTTATATGAGTCTGTTGGGATTTGAATTTATCCTGATAAATTTTTGTATTTTTATATTTGTATTCATTGAACATTCCAGCCTGTGTTGTTGAGATTTCTGGATGACTGTAGAATTTAGTATTTGGTTTTTATACACATTTCTTTTACAATTTAGAAATTGTCTTATAATTGTAGGTAGCAGTCATAGGCAATGCTAAAGGTGCCTTGTGATATTAAATGTAACTGTAGCAATTCTTCTGCGCTTTACTTGTAGTATTGTTTGTAATGCAGTAATCGCCCTGTAATAATTGTACATGATATAACAGTTTCCTTGTAATAATTCTAGGCTATGCAATAGTTACCTTATTATTTAATAATTATAAATTGCGTTGTAATAATTCTAGGCTATAGTTATCTTATAATTTATTTATTATAAGTTGCCTTGTGTTAATTGCAGGTAATGCAACAATTGCCCTCCAAGTCAGACAACATAATGAAGATTTCGATGGCATTTGAACAACAAGACCTTTATGATGAACTCAAGAAACAATTTATGCGTGATGTCAATGCCGATAAAGACACCGCAGTGCGCGGCCAATCAGGCGCTGCAATGATGATGCAGCTTCGGAAGGCAGCCAATCACCATCTACTTCACAGACGCGTTTTTGATGACTCTAGATTGCGACAGATGGCAGCTTTAATGCTCGAGGTTTTGCCTTAAGTTTACATAATTTCACATTTTACTTCTCGTATTATCATTTTTAATTGTAAGATTCTTTTTATTCAATCTTTTATTTATCATAGTATTATCTTTAATTTTAAATTCTTCTTATGCAATCTAGTTAGTTAGTTTTATAGTTGATCAGATAAATTTGTCTTTAATTGATCTTGCATATTACTCTGATACAGTCTATAGTTGGTACTTCATATAAGTCTATTGCATTCTAATGTCATCATGTCGATACTATACTTGATTTTTTTCATGTTGATTATCTTTAAATTATCATTTTTTATTAAAATTTATGTTAAATTTTTTTAATTAGGAGCCGACTCACAGAGAGGCTAATGTAGAGTTTGTATTTGAAGACATGCAGGTGATGTCTGACTTTGAACTACACAGACTTTGTCAGAAATATGAGGTATTACATTACTGTCTGCTAATCTTGTTTTGTTATCTGTTAGATATTTAAATAAATTTAAGAATTATCTGCAGTTTTGAGGCTTCTTTTATTTTCATTCAAAATGACAAATATGAGAAAAAAGTCACCCTTATACATATTATTACTTATTTACTTATTACTTACTTTATTATTACTTACTTTATTGTTAAATAACTGTAGCATTTCAATCACAAGGCTATGCCATTTGTTGGCTAGATCAGTTAAGTACACACACAGCATAATGTATTATTGGATGAGAAGCTTTATCTGCGTGTGTTACGTGAAGCATTGCGTTATTTTCAATATTTTTTATCATAGGATTATAATGTTAATATTTCTGACTTGAATTTGGACGAATTTAGATCAATATATAAGGATTACAATTTTCATAACTTATTTACAGTATTAGAACTTGTCTTTGATTAATAATTATAATTTGATTTAAAGCTAATAATAAAAAAATTAATGTAATATATTCATTTGAACTTGTTGACTTTCTTTATTCCAGTCCCTTGCTGATTACAAGTTAGATGATGAACAGATCACAGACTCCGGAAAGTTCCGCTTTTTAGACGAAATGTTGCCTGGTTTTAAAGCTAAGGTAATTGAGATTCAAACTTGTTAGATTTATTTTACTTTGCTTTATGTTAATGCAGTAATATTACCATATAATTCTACCAATTGAAAAAACACAGTGGATGTACATGATGTATATGAAGCCTATAGAAGACTATATAATGGCCTATAAAAAATAAATACTTGAAGCCTATACAGGTTTTGTACGATGGCATATACAAAATCATGACAGTATAGTGTACTACTGAACTGTCTAATGTGCCTGATACATTCAGACTCACAAATATAGCAGATATAAGAACACACATCGCAATGCCTTATTTGATAAAACACGTGGCTAACGCAGTGTCATTGGGATAGCATTGATTCCAAATTTGCACCCTAGAACTGTTAATTACTAGAAAGGAGCTTTATCATTTATCTTTAAAAACTGGTGCAACAACAAGTTAAATAGTAAATTCTAACATATATCTTAAATTGTTTAAAAGAAAAGGTATTTGTTCGAATACAATGAAGAAAGCTATAATATTATTAAAGTACTTATAGTTGTCTTTAAGCGATAAAAGAGGTGTTTTATTTTATGATTTATTTATTTTAAAGGGAGACAGAGTGTTGTTGTTTAGTCAGTTTACGATGATGTTAGATATTGTTGAGGATTATATGAAGTCCAGAGATCATATCTACATAAGGCTTGATGGATCTACTCCTGTAGCCGAGAGGTAGGCATTCAATTTTCTAATTTATTGTCTTTTCGAAACATGAAGTTTTATGATTACATATGAAATTTAATATTAAATTTAGATATATCAAAATAAATATTAAGTGTGTAGATAACAAGGTTCTTCCATCAGTGTATGTATGCTGCATCCATTATAGCATTCATTATAAGTCATTTTTACAGCTTATAATAAGTCAAAATAACAGCTTATAATTCATTATAAGCTGTTATTTTGAATTTTCTGTTTTAGTTAATTTTGAAAAATTGTGCTTTTTTGCATTCTGTAGGCAAGATCTTATAGATAGATTCAACACAGAGGATGAAATCTTTGTGTTTCTTCTTTCAACAAAAGCTGGTGGGATGGGGATTAATTTAACGGCTGCAAATACAGTCATACTGCATGACATTGATTTTAATCCCTACAATGATAAACAGGCTGAAGATAGGTGTCACAGGATTGGTCAGAACAGGTCAGTTGTAGAACTATGTCAACCAATCAAAATTGCCAAATTGAATAGCATTGTGACACAGTTTAAAACTGTTAAAACAGGCACTTAATGTTAAAAAGTCTGAGAAAAATCATGGAAAATATAGCAATGATTATTTAATTGAAGTAATTTTATTACGGATAATTATTAGAAGGTATAATTAAAGAAAAATAATGTAATTGGTTAGATGGAGAATAATTGAAGTCTTTTAATAGTATACTGTGTTAGAGGATGAAATATGGACATTATTATCTAATATTTATATACGATAACAGACAATATAAGATAGTTGTTTATTAAGTAACATTTGTATTTTATGTTGATTTCCTTTACTGTAGAGAAATAAATCAGTAAATTACATTGTAATTGATAAACCTTCTAAATGAGATATATATTTAGAGTCTTATTGGTTGTTTAATGCAGAGATGTAACAACTTACAGACTGCTAAGTAAGAACACAATAGAAGAAGCAATGTTGAGATGTGCTCAAGCCAAACTAAGACTAGAGAAAGATATCACCAGTAACAGTAAAGGTATTACCCTCATTCATTTATGACTTATGTCATCAATAAATGATTCAATTCATTGCTCAATTAATCAATTGTATAAAAAATTATAACAATTGATTAATAAGTTCAGTTGCGTTCATTTCAGTGAAATCTTTTTATTTCGCTTTCAGTCCTATATAATTTTTTTACTGTATTCTTTCAATGAAATGATCCAACTTTTGGAAGAAAAAATTTAGAAAGATTTATCATCATTATCGTCACCATTAATAAATCACAAGTGCATTATTCCATGTAACTGAATTATATTTCTGTACAATGTTGCAAATTGAATCCATTGCGAGTGATTTATAAGACAATTTAATGTTGTCATTAAATTATCTGATAATGGCATCAATCAGCATGAACAATTGATTCAATTTACAACATTTCAACAACAATCTAATTCAGCTATTTGACTTCACTCATATTACTTATATTCTTACATTACTTATATTAATTATAAATTTCGTACTTCACTTATACTTTCTTCGCTAGGTTTATTTCTGAGAAATTCAGAGAATAAAGTGATAATATGACATTAAATTCTTTTATCTGTATTCATTCTACTTCATTTCTTCTTTTTTAGACGGGGATGAACCGGATCAAAATGATGTCGCCTCGTTATTAAAAGAAGCGCTTGAAATGGATAATGTCGTATAATGTTGTAGAAGTCTTTATTACATTCAGACGATATATTAGTACAATTAACTTTTAGATCATAGCTTCATGTGATGCCATTCATCATTCAAATCTGACTGATTTTATTTAGATTGACATTAGTTCTAATTTAACGATTTTAGTAATTATATGAAGGTATATCAATTTGTCTCGGTTAGTTAAGTTGATGCATTTCATATATATTCCAGATAGTTACAATTTACTAAATGTAAGTTGTAAACTGGTTTTGATTGTAAATTTTATAGATGTCCACTAAAGCATAGAGGAACAGGACTATTCAGTCCCACCGTTTCAGTCCCGCCGATTCAGTCCCGGCCGATTCAGTCCCCGCCCAATTCAGTCCTAGCCGATTCAGTCCCAAGATTTAATTGTATATTGAAATGACGTAATATTTGTTGATCTCGGGTTAGGGGTTAGGGTTAATCCATACGTCACCGATCATTTCAACAGACAATTAAATCTTGGGACTGAATTGGGCGGGGACTGAATCGGCCGGTACTGAATTGGCGGGACTGAATAGTCGCTGACCCAAAGCATGGGGTTGAAATGCTTACAATTTTATATTACTGATTATTTGAATCAGCACTATAGATAAAAACATGACCCGTCAAAACAGCCCCAATAAAAATGGTTGTTCATTTTAGGGTTAGGTTCGAGTTAAGCTACGGGTTAGGGTTAGGTTTGAATGTAATGTTAGTGCTAGGATTAGAGTTAAGTATAGCGTTGATTAGAGTTAGGGTGATTAAATGAATTGATCGGGCCGTTTTGTCGGGTTAATGTATTAGGAGTTGTTTTGTCAGGGTACCAGATAAAAATTTATTTTGTAGCCTTTTTCTGGTTACATTCAGTGTACATGTATTTACTAGAATGCACTGAAACTCCCATTATTGAATTGAATCTTTAGATGAATTCTGCATACAGTTTTGACACATGTAATATACTTGTTTATAGTTATTAAGACACTCATTAGTATTTAGTCTTTGCAAAAGAATCACTTGTGTTTTAATGCGTTATATTTTGATTACATGTTAAATGCATTTGCTCTAATCTTAAATGAAAATAATGAAATAGTCAATTAATGGAATAATGGAATAGTTTGAAATTTAGCATGTAATATAGGAAATTGACCACGACGAATTTAATTAATCATTGAATGAATCATATTTATACGGTTGATTTAGTATATAGTATGTTTTATAAATGAAACTGTCTCTTCAATATGTCTATTTTATTTACATCAAAGTTATCATGAAATTGCATTTTTCATGTGGTTCAATTGTCTCACATTAAATATCCATTACTATAATAGAATACTGTAATTTATATAAAATATTTAGTATTTTTATTAATAATTCTCTTTTATTACAGTGTTAGACATTAAATGTTATTATAGTAAATACTATAATATGACTATTTAAATATATTATCAATATTAACTGGAGAAAATGAATATAATTGTGTCAGATTGTTTCGTTTTCTTGATATATTTATTTGTATAACATACATTGACAAAACTGCCACTGATAGAATTCACACCAATGTTATCGTATTCTAAAGCTGCATTAACAGAAGGAATATAACAGGTTTATAATGTGATAACATTATATTTACAGGCATCCTTTGTATTTGATTTATATAATAAAACATAATCTGTTTACATAACTATTATATGACCTGTTTGAATGAATGATTGTGTATTATTGATGTTAATACAAATATCAGTAAATATTTACAAAATATAATGTAATATTATATTTTGAGTTGGTTTTTTAGAATTTTATTATTTGTTACATTGCGTAAAGATTGATCAAATATTGAAGATTTCAAGTTTAAACTTAAATATTGAGGTACCGGTAGCTTATTAAACGGATCCAATATTCTGTGTACAAATAACAGCAAAGTAAACTATATGTTGAATTGACAATATAATACAATTAACAAAAAATTATATAATTTATTATTAAAAATAAAACCATTGATTACAATTTATACCGCATGATATTATTGGCTGTGCTTTTTACAGTCACATATTCCAGTATGAATGTACTAATACGTTATTATTATGCTCCTGTTTGTAAAATAAGCCTATGAATATTTCTATTTTGTACTAACGATACTTGTTGTAATTGTTTAAATCATTTTGTAGACTAGTTAAAAGGCATGAAATTTAAGAATTCTTGATATAATTCAATGACATCACAATACTCAAATGCTACGAGAAAAAATGACATCACTATACTCATATGCTAGAGAAAAGATTATAAAAATTAGACACATGAGCTAGTTGAATAGATCACAGTTTTCGTAGCATATGAGGTATTTTAGTTAGAATTACTTATACAGTCACAATAAAGTTTATATAAAATTTTGCATGTCTTACAATATCTTAAAAGCATTTAGTAAAAACACACATGTAAACATTATGCATATATAAAAATATCTTAGAAAATTATTTACATGAAAATCTCTGAACAATTCAAATAGCATATAATTCTATGATACGCTAAAAATGAATAACCACTTTATATTTGTATTGAAATACGATATTTACATACATTTACTAAAATCTTCTACGCATCTGTAAATCTCTAATAAAAACTTTATTAAAAAGTAATCGCATAATAATAGTCAGATAATCATGCAAACATCTAAAAAAACCATATAAAAATATTCTT
Organism: Oconnorella tubifera; assembly: GCA_034700105.1. NCBI lineage: Eukaryota > Metazoa > Annelida > Clitellata > Enchytraeida > Enchytraeidae > Oconnorella > Oconnorella tubifera. Next base: position 16,884 of record JAQIXG010001295.1, read on the forward strand.
TTACAAAATTATATAAAAATATAAGACCTACTGTTAAAATTACAACACAATAATACTAAATTCAATTAGTCTCAATATTACTAATTCCTTACTGAACTTACGGAAAGACATCGTATTTAACAGTTTGATGAAACAAGACTATTACTACGATCAAAATCTTTATAACTGTGACTAGTCACAACCGGAAACAATTGACTCATTTCACTTCTTGATACATTTGATTCAGAATTTGGTGAATATTCAGTTTCATTTCCCGTAAAAATGACACTATTTGCTGCGTCCATATATGAATAACTATTACTGTTGAGAGTATCTTCTAAAATTTTATCAATATCCGTCCCTTGTGGATTAAAACAACGAATACTTTCGGTTTTCTCGCGATTTTTATCAGTTTGAGTTGCGAGCATTTCTTCGTTTCTTCTCACATCAAGTGATGACATCATAAACATTTCTTCCTATAAATAACAAGCTGATGATTAGTACTAAATAACTATAAAAAAAACAGATTGAATTTTTTTTTAAATGACAAATCTCTCGTGTGCACAGAAACTATTAATGTGATTTTTCTATTTTATGAATATGAATGAAAATAATGTTTTAACTGAGTTTTCAATTAATCGTTTTAATTTTATTGTAGAAATTATTTTTAAAATATAAATAATGAGAAAAATAATCAAGAAATTAATCATCAATTATTAAAAAATCTCAACATTTTCAGTTTAAATATGATTTATCAAGTACAAAAAAACCCAAACAATTGAAACAATCAATTAAACAATAAATTAAAACAAATCCCATTCGTCCGTTGTAATACCTCATGACTCGTTTCTTTGACCAGAGTATTAAAACTACTAGCAGTCAGCACGCTATGCAAGCCACTTCCTCGTCTATCTTCCCCTGACTCCAGACTACACACCACCCTCGCTGAGGGGTAACCCGCGTGCGACTGTCTCCTCATCTGAAAGGACGGCTTCCTCCAGGTCGATCTAAGACTTTCGGCAAAAGTTCCCAGTAGGGATGAGGAAATATGAGGAATTATTCTTGTAGTGGGACGACTTCCTAACTCGATGTTCAGACGCTCGGCATTGTCAAAGTCTTCTTCGTCAATGACATCCATCGGAATGGTGACATCAATGCCTTCACGGTGGTGAAGATTCATAGCAGAGCCAAGATGTGACTTTGTTCTAAAGTAACAGATTATACAGTGCTTACATTAATACTAATTGATAATTGATTTTCTTTGTATATATTTGATTGGTTTGTATATTGTATTATATTTGTCTGCTTTTTTGCGAATAAAAAAAGCTAAGTATGATCATCGTTTCATTATGCAAATATTAGAAACAACAATAAAATAATAATTATAAAGTACTGCATTCCTAGATTAATGCCTCTATTGTTTGCTAATAATCTTTTGAAACCATTTAAAATATTTTACCACATATAATATTTTAAATAATGGAATTGAAAACATATCTACTTTACCGACAGTGCTCCGATGCAGCAGTGTAAGGAAGAGAGAAAACGATCTCGTCCCAATACTGATCGCGCATGAGCTCAGGGTAGTCATGATGCATTTCATCGACTATGATATAAGACAACTGAATGTTTCTATCGATCAGATTATTCAGTTCTACATCCTGGTCATCCTCTCCAAATGGATTTAACAGCGATTCAGCAACCTGTTTGAAGATTAATGAAATATTATCAAATTTAGTAATTTTTAATAATTATAGATTAAGATTTTACATTATGGATTAACAAAGAATGTTACACATTTAAATCAAGGAATTTTCTTTCAAAATCAAATATATAATACAAAAAAGTGTAAATTATACTATCATCACATTTTTCAAATAAATTTAATATTACAATATGTACATCAAAGCTATGAAAAATATACTGTCCCTACAGCTATAGACACAGAAACAGAATAAACTAGTGCTTCCAATATACAAACCTTTAACCAACCCATATAGAAAAAATACTGCAAGAACGTAAAAATAGGAAAGTACATATCCGGCATGTCACTTTGATCATCAAGGAACTGTCTGCCCATCAAACACGACAGAAAGAAAGTATAAACCGCAATTGTCACAACTTGAACATAAACCAACGGCACTGTCTGCCAATCTAGCATCCACAACCTCGCAAGATTCGAACGAAATTCAACAATAGCGTCATTCATAGACTTCATCGCAAAGTCGTCTCTTATACGACCCTCTTTACGCGCCCTACTAACAAGACTAGCAGCCCAGGCGAGCGGAGCGAAATACTTATTATTCTGCGTTTTCAGATTTTCTATTATCTTCTGTTCACATGGTAGCATGATACCCGCATCTGTCATATACTGAAAACTGGGAAAACGTTTCCTGACTGACACGCTAATTGAAGACATGAGGATGACGTAGGAGAGACACATGTAGCGCATGATGGTACGTCGCATGAGTCGTCCTCTGTCGTCTTGCCCTTCGATTCCCGCCATGACGTAGATGGCCATATTGTCTGGGAAGGGAATGCACTGGATGTGGGTCCACCATCGGTTGACGATGAGCGTCACGAAGAAGCCGAGAACAAAGACAACTGGGATGAGATTGTTGTGAGCTTCGCAGTAGCGCGAGATTAGCTCAAATAGTCTGAAACACATACAACAATCAGTCGCACTATCATTACTAGATTCTGAACGCCCATCTAAGAGAGGATTAATGTTGCCAGAATGCAACATTATTCCTCTGAAGAAGTTTGTAACATAAGTAAATAAAATGAAAGAAATCTTATAAAAAAATCTTTTGAACAAACAAATTCTGCAACATCAAAAGCATCTAACAATTTTAGGATTGAGAATGCAAACAAATGTTATTTTGTGTCTTATAAAAGATATGTACACCAGCAATTGCTAGTAATTTGTAATGAATTTATAATATAATTGCATTATGACCGAACTATATCCTAAAATGGTCTGTTAATCTTACATCCAATAAGCATGATTCTACCCATCACAATGCCAAAAGCATTTCTATAGATCATTTTTTAAAAACAAACCAAAAGCAGATGGCAGAATTAAGCATTTATCAATTATCACTACCAAAGTTTAGATTAAAGATTAAAAACATAAAATATAATTTACTTCTTTTGCTCAGGTGTCAAAGCCAAGCGATAAATGAAAGAAAGAAGAAAGTAAATGCTCGCAAACACAAGAAAATCTTTCCAAACCAACTTGTATATGCTTCCTCGCCATCTGAAATAACACCTTAGAAATTTTTGATTCTCACACAATTTAAAGAATATTTTCACTCTTCTTTAAATCAAGTATTATAAAATAAAATTAATTAGTCTTGTCCAATAAAATTTTCACAAATTACTTCCTTCTTAAAAATGACATGAAAATTGAGTGATAACCTAAAAAAATCACTCCAAATATTTAACCCCCCCCCCCCATTAGTCAATTCTTGGAAACGCCAATGCCTATAACAATTGATACAAGAACAAGCTTATATTAATTATACTATAGTATATTTGGATAACAAAAAAAACTGCTCCTTAGCCAAAGCATATATCCTATAAATAATAATCTCATTTTCATGGATAAGTAAAATTACAATATACTGAATAAAAAATACAGCAAACCTTGTGAGAAGTTTTAAAAAGCAAGAAAAGCTCGATGTTGCAACTTGTGCTGTGTACGTTACAGTCATACCAGATTTTCAATCGCTGATAAGTTTATAAATAAATGTGGGCCTATTGGTGATTATAATGCAATCGAATTAATATTTAAACAGACATTACATTAGTAATGCAGTCACTTCACTCTGTGAATCAGCAATAATAGCAGTAACCTTACTTTACCAATATACTACTTAACCTTCTTTGTCTCATTTAATTTATTTCATACTTTATACAAGTTTTTTATACTTTTGTAAAGTGTGATGTACTTCATACTTTAGAAAAATTATAAATATCAGCATTAGATAAAAAATATTATGGGATTAAGTGATAGGAGTAAAACTTTGCATAATATCCAGCACTGCAATTTGATTGCAGGCAGTCATCTTCAAATTTGACAAAGGGGGAGAACTGAGAGGCAAATTAAATCTAAATACCAGTTTCAATTTGAACTAGAATTTCATCTATTGAAAATTCGTTAAAATATATAATTATAGCCCAATTTTACCTTATTCTCTCGCACAAATAGCACAAATTGAGCCATGTACAATCAGTCGATATACTATTGCAATATTGTTTACAAGTTTAGTAATCAACAAGTTTAGTATCCGATTACTATCGGATAAGATTTCTAAATTTTACTTTAAAATATTAACTATTCGATTAGTACAAGCATTTTATAAATATTGCATGAAATTATATATTACAGACTCTAATATAATTTATCAAGCAATTAGCCACAGCATCAGTACAAACAGCCGATTATTCTTCATATACAATTCACACTCGTATCGTTGCTCGAGTTGTTAACATGGTATCGTTAACAAATAATTATAATTTAAACATTGAAATTTCAGACGGACAAATTGGACGCGCTTTAAAAGTTTCACATTGATTCACCTGAACAGGGGTGCAGCTAGAGAGGTGATTGGAATATCGATTCTGCGGAGAGCCCAGGGCCCCAGCGGGGTCGGGACCCCCCAATTTTGTAAATTTATTAGAGAATTTATTATAGAGTTTAATCAGCTTACAGTACAAGTGTTTTTTAGTAACAATTAACCCCTCCGTAATTAAGCCTAATTACAGAATTTAAAATTTTGGTTATTGATAAAATAGAGATCGAAATTTTTATTTTTCAAGTTTATTAGTTTAATTTCCACGTTTTATTGCAAACAATAGGCAATGTTGATCCCCTCAACTTGTAATGATTAAATGCGCCTTTCATCAAAGTAAAAGTCTATAATTGTACACAGAGCGTGAATGGACCTAAATGTAGCCTGGCCATTCAAAAATTGTCCACAGGGAAAATCTCTCAACCCTATGACCTAGAAAATGCAGACGGAGGGGGTAGTTTAATTTCAATATTTGACGTGTTTGTACATGCAGTCACTAATGCATAGATTGAACCGTATAATGTCCAGGGATTCGAGGGAGAAATAACAGAAAAGTCATTTAAACTTTTTCACGGGTACCATAGTAGGGTACGGGCAAATGCAATTTCATTTTTTTGAGGATTTCGCATCTTTTGAAAATCATAATGATTTTTCATTAATCTGCTATCCTCCCCCCCATATAATTAATCTGCTATCTAGCCCCCCGTATAATTAATATGCTATCCTTCCACCCCATATAATTAATCTGCTATCATTCCCCACCATATAATTAATCTGTTATCCTGCCCCCACCATATAATTACTCTGCTACCCTGCCCCCCCCCCCAATATAATTAATCTGTTATCCTGCCCCTCCCGTATAATTAATCTGCTATCCTGCACACCATATAAATAATCTGATATCCTGCCTCCATATTATTAATATGATTAATTATATGGGGTGGCAGGATCGCAGATTAATTATATAGGGCAGGATAGCAGATTAATTATATAGGGGGCAAGATAGCAGATTAGTGATATGGGCGGCAAGATAGCAGATTAATTATTTGAGGGGGGCAGGATAGCAGGTTAATTATATGGGGGGTATCAGGATAATAGATTAATTATTTGTTGGGCAGGATAGCAGATTAATTATATGGTGGGCAGTATAAAAGATTAATCACATGGGGGCAGGATAGCAGATTTATTATATGGTGGGGGGGCAAGATAGCAGATTTATTATATGGGGTGGGGGCAGGATAGCATATGTATTATATGGGGGGGGGGGCAGAATAGCAGATTATGTATATGGGGGGCAGGATAGCAGATTAATTATATGGGGGCAGGATAACAGGCTAATGATATGGGGGCAGGATAACAGATTAGTGATATGGGGGGCAGGATAACAGATTAATTATAGGATAGCAGATTAATTACAGTATAACCCCGTTATATCACGTCGTGTATTCCAGTTTACATTCACATTCAGATTCGATTTTAAAAAAATCCGCAAGTTTACGCTGTCGTAAGTTTATATACAAGAGAAATATTAACATATGTTCTTTTCATACGCTCTTTTATCCATTTTATTTTCTGCCTTTGGATAGCTCTTAGAACTATTAGTTAAACAAATTCTATCATTTGCTTAGA